>CABEEJ010001734.1:39082-66252 GCA_901482245.1 Timema douglasi | reverse complement strand
GTAGAGGAAGCAAGACTGAGATAGTATGGGCATGTAATGAGGATGTTGGAGTACATGAGATAGTAGAGGAAGCAAGACTGAGATGGTATGGGTATTTAATGAGGATGTTGGAGTACATGAGATAGTAGAGAAAGCAAGACTGAGATGGTATGTTCATGTAATGAGGATGTTGGAGTACATGAGATGGTAGAGGAAGCAACACTGAGATGGTATGGCCATGTGATGAGGATGTTGGAGTACATCAGATAGTAGAGGAAGCAAGACTGAGATGGTATGGGCATGTAGTGAGGATGTTGGAGTACATGAGATGGTAGAGGAAGCAAGACTGAGATGGTATGGGCATGTAGTGAGGATGTTGGAGTACATGAGATGGTAGAGGAAGCAAGACTGAGATAGTATGGGCATGTAATATGTCTTGAAAAGGAACAGATTTCAAAGAGAATAATCCAGTTGAAGTTTGGAGGAAAAATTCTGCAAGGAAGACCAAGGAAGAGATGGGAGGAGCAGATAACAGAAAATGTCTGAGTTAGAGGAGAAGGATGGACAAGAGTAAAGGAGAATAAATAGTGGAAGGACAATGGGAGAAGGAATCATTTTACCAAACTGAGCTGGCCCCATGCTGGGAACAGTTTCAGATGATATTATTCTAGCATAACAAGCATGTAGGTGATTTAACAAAATTACATGTCTCGATTCTGTTTAAAACCATAATATATGCCAAACACAACACATTAACGAACAAAATTCAAACAAGTAATGCACAAAATGGATACTTTCTGTGATCACTAACATATTAAAATACAACTTATAGACTCGTTAGAAAGAAACACAAATGTAATTATTAAGAATTTAAGAAAGGCGTGATTATAATAATAGCTCTTAATAGGAAAACCTGAAGTAATATTACCCTATCAGTGTCTAGATCTTCCCAATGGTCTCTTCCCATTGGGTTTAACAATCAATACCCTGAACAAGGTTCTAGAAACACCCATTCACGCTGCATGTCCTGCCCATTGAAATTTACAGGACCTTATTATCCTAACAATGTCTTGTGATGAGTAAAGGGTATGTAACCTCTGCCTTCCCCCCAAATAGCCTCATCACCTTTTTGTAGCAATTATCTTCCTAAGTACCTTGTTATCGAGTAACCTAAGTTTGTTTTCGTCATGTAAGGTAAGAGACCACGTTTCACCCCCATAGAGAACTAATAAAATTATTAATTTGTGTATTCTGAGATTTACATTCCTTGACAGCAGGCGAGATGTCAACAACTTACTTAGCATGTATTTCCCAACTATTCTCTTTTTAATTTCCAATCTAATTTTTACACATACCAAAATATTTAGTAAAAATACATGGACTTGAAATGTAGCCTAATTTCAAATATTCTATGCGTGCTCGAAACGTCGATTGAGTGGTCTGATGTCACTTTTGAGTAGTCGCAAGCCAGCCAAAAGAATAATACATGTATGATAAAGTGGTTCCACTTAGTTTTCATTATTGTTTTGTTCCATTCTTATCCTAGTATATACTCCATTATTTGTTTATAATATACTATTCATGTTATTATAATATAACCAATTGTATTTGTTTAACTTTATTTATTATTTCCCTTTTACTGTTGATAGTTCTCGACTGTTGAACACCAAAGACAATACAAAAATTACAGAAAGAATTTACCGCGTATAGATATGATAATCGTGGCGTCATTTCTGTCGACATATGAAATATTGGTAGGTGCAGAGCTCTTCCCTCATGTTTCCACATGTCTGTTACAGACTTTGCCTTAAAATGAGTGAAGAATGACCCTGGGCACAGATGATTCCTGGACACCTCAGTGGTTAGAATAATGGTGTATTAAGCCTAAGGTCACGGGTTCGATTCTCGTGTCCATGTGTCATTTTTCAATTTAAAGAATATTATATTTAGACGCGGCTATAACCATAATTATCAAATACAATAGCTTTGCTATTTAATATATCATACTTTAGCCTTAGCTTTACAAAGCTCAGCACCAGATAAGAGAGTAGAATTCGTAAAATAAGTTTAACCAATCAGGGAAAAAACAAAGTTTTCTATGGGCATGTGTTGTAACTGCAAGAATAACTGTGTTTGAGAACCTCACAAAGCAAGTTTTGGGGCAAACTGACCCGTTCAGCTCCTCCTTTGGGTAGCCCTGAGCACATTCAACATGACGACCGAGCCATACTCAATAAAGTGTGTTTTTCCATAGCTACAAAGCCCAAACTACGTTCTAGTTCACAACTATTTCACCTAGATCTTCATGTAGCATTAAAATTGTATCTAGAAAAAACACAATATTTTATAGAGCTGTGTGAAGGTCTTTCTTTAAGTGTGAAGCAAAGCTTGAAACGTGCAAAGAAAAGTCAAAGCAAAGCTTGAAACGTGCAAAGAAAAGTCAAAGCAAAACTTGAAATATGCTAAGCAAAGTCAGAACGAAAGAAATGTTTTGTTGTTGTTGTTATTGCTGTTGCATAACACTACTTTAAATGTTTAGACTATCCATTAAGTCCATCTAGGTAAAGAGAAAGGTTTAAAGAAAAGATAAACAAAGCTCACTTTATCTTTTTATGCTGACATATATGAATTTATCAGTGATTACGATAAAAGATGTAGTTTAATCAGTAGTTGGTATCAAGATTCCCATTAGTAACTGTTCTATATGTAGTTTTATAATAATGTAAAATGATAAATATAAAAAAAAGGAAAAAATCTAATTATAAGAGTAAATTTAATGCCCACTAAGGAAAGAGGAAAAATGTGGAGTGAAAATGTGAATTCAAAATGGAGTAATCCAGTGTTGGTGTAAAGTGTATTCCCTCTTCTTATTTTGTTTGATACAGGCAACAATTCTGAAATATTACTCAATTTGTGTGTTAACCACTCCTACTATGGATTTATTAATGTTTTCTTCTTTGCTCAAAATGTTTCAAAAATGTGAAAGATATTGAGGGTGTTTTAAGTCAAAGCGAAGGAGATTTGACCCTAGATTTTGAAATCTCAATGCTTTGCACTTACGCCTATCCAGAGGGAATCCCTAATTTTTTTTCCGGGAACTTAAGAGAGTAGAATTGTGGAATGAAATTTCAAATTTCAAAAATTATCCAAGTTATGTTGTTGGTGATTAAGACAAACAGATTAGACCCAACCAAATATTTCAAATGGGCTAAGGAGGGAGGCAGGGAGGGTAGGTAGGTGAGTGGGTGGGGCAATAGGTTTGTTCTAATTGGTGGAGGTGTGTAAGTAATTGAAAATTCCAATTCCAATTGAGTTTTTGTAGCTGTATGGACTCGAATCAAAGATATTAACAAAATTCAAAAAACTTGAGTAAGCTATTCAGAATTTTCTATCTTTTTTCTCAAAAATGCCTTGTTTAATTAATTTTATTTAAATTTTAACATATAATTTCACAGAAAATAGAGGCGCTTAAATATTTCCTTTTGTCTAATTAAGAAAAATTGTAGGATTAGATTAGAAATTCAGTTTGTGTGAATATCCATTTTTTCCTAAAACTGTGTAATTCTAAAAAAAAATATGTTTGTACTTATTTATGGTTTATGCATGGATGAATTACAGAAATTTAACTTGAAATAATTTTTGTACTACTTGTACTACTCAAACTAAAAAAAAACTAGTCTTCATTCAAACTTGACTCAAACTCAACTATAAGTGAAAAATTCCTACTTGCACACCCCTACCAAATGGAATGCAGTCCATTTTTTCCTCCATGCGTGTTTTTCCAGCCACTAAAAAAACCTCTGGATTTTCCTCATTCTCCAGATGCATAGTAGCCTTGAAACTGTGTTAAATCATATTAAAGTATCAAATGACCATCATTAGATGTTCTTAGCTTAAATACACTAGACTAACTTTTAAGAGCCCGTATCACTGCCAATTAAGTGGTAAATTAGGTACAAGAGTATGCTCGCACCAGAAAACTTAGTGGAATTTTAGGAAGTTTTAATTTGACAACAGAGAAATTGGAATCATTTGAATAAATTTTAAAATAATAAGTTATAGCTGTTTTTCAATTACTTTTCTTTAATATGGTAAAATGGTATTACTGGTCTCAATTCTACTATTTTCTGAAGTAGGATAGAAAAACCAGGCCCTGGTGTGATGTCTTGTTCAAACTATACTACTTATCTAAGTAAGGTGTAATTTGTGGGGTGACATAAGCTCTTAGCCTTAGCTATTGGTGAACTGTACAGTAACAAATTAATAGTAATATAAGAATAGAATCCTTAACTTAGATATTCTAGCCTTGACACACTAATCCTGTTAATCAAACAATACTTATTTTTCATTTTGTGCACTGAATATATAGACCTACGCCCAAGTTGGAAAAGCATGTAAAGTGGAATGTCTAAGAACAATGGTTCTTCTTAACCTTTTATTACTCTCAGCTCTCTAAATATCCTAAAATATTTTCATGGCCCCCTAGTTTTTACTAACATATTAATCACTAAGATTTATTCTAAAATAGTAATTATATTACTGACAACAAACAAACAAATAAACAAACAGAAATTAACTTAGCTAACTGTGTTTAATGGCACCTCAGCTGTTGAACACTTTCCACTAATTTGTCTATTCTTGTTTCAATTATATTACCTAATGTTATCCACATGGAGGAGTCGATTTCATGGCTTAGTTTTAATATTTACCATTGCGGGCAATCCCTTTTCCCATAAATAATTTGAAACAAAGGGAAGCAAATCTTGAATGTGGGTGGTTAACAGATGGGGATTATTTGTACTATCTGTGATTTCTATTATCTGTGCTTCTCCTCCCCTTCATTACCCTGGGAAATCGAGAGTCTACTGTACTTACATGCTTACGATGATTAAATTTTTTCTTCTAAAATGTTAAATTTAAGATAATTGACTTCCGTAATAATCAATACTTTTAATTAATTTTTAGAGCCCCCCCCNCCAAAAGCCTTGTCGCCCTCCAGTTAATAATCACTGTATTAAGAGCATATTGCCATATGATTAAAAACACAATAAAATACTAATTGTTTCACCATTCAACAGAACAATGTTAGTTGTAAATTATAAAATGTGTGTTCAACCACAAGTGAATTAAAAATTATTCTGACACACACAAAAGCCACATACTCAATTCCCAGTCTATAACTCACATAAAATCAAATACACAGAAAATCTGGTACACAAAACAGATATATAACTATGGCGAAACATTTTTTTAGTATTTTTTTTCTAAAATTTGGATGGAATGGCTAAGGCTAGTATTTTTTAAGTTTTTATAGCAAAATACACACAATAAGATCAACAATTCTTGAATATCTATCATGATCATGAGATTTATTAGAAATATTTCCTGCTTTTTTTAAAAGTTTTTTCTGTTCAAATGCACTTATTCTTTTGACTAATATTCAAAAACTATTTGAGATTATCATAAGAAGGAAAATAAACTAAACATATCTACTAAAGCTCTTCTATATTTTGGCCAGATATTTTTGTTATAAAAACTGCAAAGATATCAACGTTAAATCACAATCTCGTCCACCCAACATTAATGTGCGAATGTAAGGGACGCGAGAAAACGTAATGTTTTTGCAGTTTTTATAGAAAAACTTTTGTTTTACAAAATAAATAAAATATTGCTCCTGTAGAGACAGATTGTTTTATTATCTTCACATAATGATATCAACATATGAATATCTGTCATGAGCATAGCGGCATTAGATAGCAAACATTTTAAATTAAGAGAAAAAGTTTTACATTCCAGGACACCCTTGACAGATATTCAACTACTGATGATATCACCGTGTGAATAAAATTAAACTATGTTTCTATTGGAGAATTATTTGATTTCTTTTAACAAAAAAATAAGTTTTAATATAAATACAGCAAAAACCGTGGCATTGTTTTGCTTCTTATAAACTCCCATCATAGTGTTAGTATTATATATTTATAGAGCTCAAAACTTGACTATATCCATAGGCTTTCAAAGCAACTTACTCAACTCAAAATAAAAAAAAGAATCTTGAGCTCGCAAACTCCTAGCGTTTTTGTAAGACCAAAATAAAATGTTGCGCAATAAGCGTGTCCACCTTTTGTACCAGATTCCAAAACCAACCTCACAAAGCACACATAATAAAGTTCTATCTCTGTAAAACAATTACCGTTGGTGAATTTACCTGACATGACTGGTGGAGCTGTTTCAGTATTTTCGCCAGCTTATTGAAGTCGGAGCGATCAAAGTATAGCTTGCCAAGCTTTGTGTTTGTTTTGAACCACAGGCGGTCATTTTTAGCATCTTTTAATGCGTCAAGAGTTGTCTCATAAAAGTCTTGAAGTAGTTCCATCTAAACAATGAGAAGGGAGTAAAACTAATTATGAAGGATCTCATTTAATTCTATAAATCAAATATTCAGTTTGAATGGTTTACTATTATTATTATTAGCACCGCGTCTTACTACCCGTTTGGGTTATACGCACTTACGCTAATGTGTAATGGTAGGGTGATTGTGAGATGAAATGAAGGACCTACAGTTTAAAGTGGAATCCGAACCACGGTGGAGGCCTGGCATTCCTCACATTCACAAGATGTCTTGTCAGAGGTGAAGGAAGGGTTTGGTAATCAGATAAATCTGTGCCCGGACCGAGGATTGAACCCCGGCCGCCAGCATAGAAGTCTGACACCTTACCCCTAGACCGCCAGGTCACCAATGGTTTACTAAAGTCTTTAATAAAATAAAGATGCAAATTAATCAGATAGTTACCCTCTTTGGTGGTCAGATAGTAGATGGTGTCGCTCTTGCGAGAGACTTGATTGCCAATTACAGGAAGATTAGGGTTTGAATCTGGTCAACTGTGCTTGGGGTTGTTTAAACACTAATTCAGGTACATTTTCTCTATAATTTATCCTTTTTCATCCCTGCCACATTAACTTAATTATTAATCATGTGTAAAGCCTGAATGCACTTGGTGAGATGTGGTGAAAATAATTAAAATAAAATTAGAGAATTTAAAATTGGTTAAGCTTTAATAATTTGTTTTTAATCCTCATTTCAATATTCACATTAGTTAATGAGACTAGCATGAATAAGTTAGAATTTTGAGGAAATGTACCCTCACTTGTGTGGAGGGAAAGTGTTGAACCATTTGGTAAAAAAACACCCTCAGTTCACCAGACCGGAATTCAAACCTTGATCTCCCCAACAACCAGCAATCTAGTCTAACACAAAAGTTAGACAATGCGACCACAGATGTGAATAGCTATACCTTAATTTTGTTGGTAAGCCCGTTCTGGAAGGTCTTATTTCTTACAAGAAACCTAATGTATATTAGTATTTTAGCAGAAGAAAAGGCCTTTCAGTACTACTACCGGTCTTTAAGGCTGTTTATCCTAACTTCTATACTGTAGGATTCTGATAAGAAATAAGACCCTCCAGAACAGGCTTTGTACCAAAATCATGGTATAGCTACCATATGAGATCTCAACTCTTCCTATATGCCGTCTGGATTAGCTACTCACATTTTTAGATGTGGAAATGTAGTCCAGGATAGAGTTTATAGATTTCTCGCTGTGGTTCCGAGTGACAGCGCTCTTGATATAGGTTAGCAACTGTTTGTAGCGCACCATCATTTCCTTATAGTTACCCTAAAGGAGACGAGAAAAACCCCAATTAGGACACAATATTAATATTTTACACCAAGGTAGGGCTATGTTATGTTCACTTTTTATATTAAAATGGACATTGAAACAAATTTATGAAATATTTCCAAAGCCATCTTCAAATGTTTTATAAATAATTGTTTTATGATAAAAAAAAATTATTTAAAAGTGTTTTATTGCAAGAATGAACAGCTTTAACAAGGGATGTGTAGTCGGAACCAGTTTTGGATGGCGTACAGACTCCGACGCTGGCTTCAAAATAAAAACTTATAACAATAAAATAAATATATGATTTTAATTTTTCTTAGGACCAATATTTTGTCATTTGGATTGAACAATTTTTTAAATATAAATTTACAATGTTAAAGAGGCTACCCACTATCATGTTAATATTAAAAGGTGTTATTCAATTACTAAAATTGTTTATCATACACACTCCATTTACTGTGAGAAACAGCAGTCTTACCTTGACAGACTACATTATGGTCCTATCTTATAATATTATTATTATTATTAGCACCGCGTCTTACTACCCGTTCGGGTTATACGCACTTACGCTAATGTGTAATGGTAGGGTGATTGTGAGATGAAATGAAGGACCTACAGTTTAACGTGGAATCCGAACCACGGTGGAGGCCTGGCATTCCTCACATTCACAAGATGTCTTGTCAGAGGTGAAGGAAGGGTTTGGTAATCAGATAAATCTATACCAGGACCGAGGATTGAACCCCGGCCACCAGCATAGAAGTCTGACACCTTACCCCTAGACCGCCAGGTCACCCACTCCTATCTTATAAACTGTACCATAGTGAACTCAATAAATGTAGTACTGTCATCTTTCAGGGCTAAGTGCACATACCAGAAAATGAGACATAAATTAAACCTTCAATGTATATTTTGGCAGTTAATATTTATAATGGTGAGGCTTTGTAACCGTCAAAGTCAAACTCAAAATTTAGCTAAGTCAAAGTTGAGAAATATTTAAAGAAAAATATAAATTTATGAAGCATTGTATACCCTTAGTAAATTGTATGTGTTAAGTAGATAAAATAGATACTTTTTTTTTGTCTCAGTGCTAGATGTAGGTATATCAGAACACAAGTCATAAACTAATTAAAATTAGACCGTGAACTATAACATTAAATTTAACAATATCTGTAAACAGTAATTTAATATAAAGCCAGACACAAATACTAAATTAATTTAGTCAATTATTGGAGCCAAACAAGTTTCCTCTGTACCTCAAGTCCACCTCCTTAACCAATTAGACACCAGCAATATTTTAAGGCAGAGTTGAATTTAGAATTGCACACGAAGGAGTTGCATATTTTTAAGTGTTTTTAGAGTAGAAATCTCTTGTCCAAAATGAATAAAATATCGCTTTGGCAGTCATGTATAAATTTTCTACAGATAGTAGACTTAGCAGTTCTTGAATATCTGTCAAGAGTATCGCATCATCAAATGCAGGGTGTCTACTGAGTTGGAGAAACAAAAATTAGTGACTTTTTTTTACCACAAAATCCCTTCAGTAATCGGCCGAACATTATATAATGCATATATATAGTGGACTTACCACTTTTGTGGTTTTACATGACAGCTAGCAGAAGCTAGCAAATGGTATCAGTTACGCCAACATTGTCTAAAAATAACTTTTGTCACCATATTTGGAAACAATTATTATTTACTAATTACTACTATTATAATTACTAAAAATATTATCAATCACTTTTAACAATACTTCCTCAAAGATTACAGTATAATTTCTCTTTTCATAATCAAATGTAAGAAAAAAAAGTCTAGTGATTTCATTTTAGTTTTTCTTTTCATTCTTGTGGCAATTACCGGTTAAATAGAGCGTAAAATTCTACATTTAATGTTATTATATTCAGATATTAATATTTTTATAGCTGCCCTCGTATATCTTTAACATAAATAAATGGTTTGTGATAATAAAGAGGAAATAACATTCAAAATGTTTGTGAAATAATATAAAGTTTAAATCTTGTAAACAACGAGTATTAACACAATGGCCGAATCACTTCTACAAGGACCTCTTTCTTTTCCACGTCATCTACTGGCTTTTACCCAGTCGCCATCTTTGTTTACAAGGTATAAGGCCACTTTTAATTTTCTCTTGCTTTTAATAATTAATTTTAATTAAACAGCAAAAGAAAACTTCAATATTAAGCTACGAACTAAACGGTTATTCTCATAACCAAAATATTACACTTTTAAAATACAGTATAACATTGAATTATCGTATAAAATAAAGTTATTAAAACCTCGTGCGTCAATCAACAAGTTGAACAAAATACTTTATATAGTTTAGTACTATTTATTGGTATTTATGCGTGTCTATGCTACCCGTTAATAATTTTATTACTAATTTGAATAGAACAGTGTCTTTTTTGAACATTAATTTGGCTAGTTAGTAATCTGTGTGTTCTTTTGTGAATATTATTTCGTTGCGTGAGCGTGTTATCCTCGGAAAATAAACGGATTTTTTGGTGATCTTTGAATAATTATTTATCTAATATAACATTAAAGCGTGTGATAAAATAAAATAGCGAGTGTTTCTCAGTGATCTATATACTTTATTCGAAAATTTAAGTCTATCAAGACTATAAAATAAATCTTTTAACCCCAAGATTGTGTTGTGTTGCCCTCTAGGCCAAACCTCGAGTTTTAAAATTTTTATATTTCAAAAAAATCTGTGAAGTGTAATAAAAATTACTTTCGAGTCTTTATCTAGTGTTTATTAAATAAATACCAGACTAAGACTTCAAGTTATAAGTTATTGTATTTTTATTAGAAACTTTGTTACAACTGTTTAAGAGGAGTGAATCTAAAATAGATTTTTGTTAGTTAGGATAGCTTTTGATTTGTCATTGTTATTTATTTTATAGGCCTAAACATATTTTCTAGGATATTGATTGATATTGATATATTGTTAAAACTGTTTAAGAGGAGTGAATATGAAATAGATTTTTGTTAATTAGGATAGCTTTTGATTTGTCATTGACATTTATTTTATAGGCCTAAACATATTTTCTAGGATATTGATTTTTGTTTGTTAAATTATTTAAAGTCATTATAAATAGGCCTACATATTAAAACAATATAATATAACAGATTGTAAAGGAGAGCACAAGCCTGAGGTTGTGTAAAACTTTGGTTAAGTTATTAATCTGTCGTTTTGGCAAGACAATTCAACATTTACTTGTAAGAGGCGGTCGACGAATGATGGCAAAAGCTTTATAGTTTTGCATGCTGTTTCAAGAAGGGGCTTTGTGGAAGGTGCTGAATTATTATTTGCATCAAAGAAGACCACAGGAGATTATCACGGGGAAATGAACGGGGAAAATTTCGAAACCTGGATGAAAAACCAGCTACTGATTAGCCTCGAGGAACCTTCCATTATTTTTCTTAACAATGCTCCATATCATTCTGTACAGGTTAGTGAAAACCTCATACAAGCTTACACAACGCACACACATTAAAGGCATTTTCACTCCAAAAAGTGTTTAAACACTTTCACAACTGTAATTTCCACATTTTTAAAATCAATCTTATTATCTAAGCTAATTTGTAAAATAGATTTATACACTAAAGTCTTTAAGTATCTCTATATCAAGGATGTCTAGTCACAACACCAAAACTTTCTTTTTGTCCTTAATTGGTTTTATCCAAGTTTTGTAAATAAAATTTTAATATTATATGTGAATTTTAGACTTGTCAAGCCATGTTTTAATTCAGTTGATGTTAATCACTTTATTGTAGATTTTTTTTAAATATTTTGTAGCTCATTAAAAGCAAATCAAAGCAAAATAAAATATTATTTTTTTAAATATTAAAAGTCAAATAATCCATATAACTATGAGTTTTCTATCTAAGTTTTAACTTTATTACCACTCCTTACTTTAAACTACTTTAGAATGTTTTCTGATTATTATTATTATTGTCTTTATACCCATTTGGGTTATACGCACTTACACTAATGTGTAACAGTAGGACAATTGTGAAATGAAATGGAGGACCTACAGTTTAACATGGTATCCGAACCACGGTGGAAGCCTGGCATTCCTCACATTCACAAGTTGTGATTAATACACATCTTGTCAGAGATCAAGAAAGGGTTTGGAAATCAAATAAATTTGTGCCGGGACTGAGGAATGAACCCCGGACCCTCAGTACAGAAGTCTGACACCTTACCCCTAGACCACCAGGTCACCAACATGTTGTAATACTCTTAAAAATGTTTGACTTTTTTTCCTATTTGTAGTTATTGATATTCAGATTTTTCACATTTATTAATGTTGTTAATAATACTAATATTAACAAAAAAAATGGATTTTTTTTATAATTTTCTATAAGATAATTGGAATTTTTTTATTAAAACTTTATTTATTACAATAAAAACTGATATGGGATTAAATGCTATTTTTTTAAAAAAATATTATATTCTTGAAAAAATTAATAATACTAGGCCATCAACATATCAAGGTCAACAATATATAGAAAATAAATAAAACAGTCATATAGGTTTCTTGTATAAACTTAAAATTTGACTCTCAGAAGTGACAGCTGCTAAACACATGGTTTTGCAGATCATATGGTCCGGCGTAGGGATACATAATTTGGTCTGGTTACTTTTCAGAGCTGTCAGATGTCAGCTGTGAGCTGTCAGTCAGCACCAAAGAAGTGGTATGAGCACTGTAGGCCTAACGCATTCACACGCAACATTAAACTTTAGCTAGATGGCGAACATTAACCTTGTCCTTGGTATCATGTTAAAAACAATCAGGCAACTTGTGGCTAGCAAATGGTCTCCTTGGTAGTGGGTGGCTCGACATTTGACGCGTTTGCACTATTACGGTGTGCGGAAAACTCAAAACAAAAATATTTTCGTGCTTTTATGGCCAAAATATCGAAAATTCGTGACTTTTCAAGGACTTTCGTAACTTATTTGCAATTAGTAACTTTTTCGTGACCCTGAAATGTCAGTATGCCAGTTGTTGAGATTACTATGTGTAGAAAATTAAGCTTAATATTTCTTCTAGAGCAATATTTTATTTATTTACACCAAATAATTTTTCTATAAAAACTGAAATAAATACAGATCTTGCTTCGCATATCATTTTAAGCCACCTCTAACAATTACAACTATAGCAGATTAGTTTCAAACTTTTACTTAGTTTTATTCTTCTGCTAAAGGTTGGAATTGTTATAATTTTTCCAAGTTTTACTTATTGTAGGTGTTAATTTTTTCAATTCTAATTACATGCCAAAGAAAATGTTGGCAGGAGCAGATAACAGAAAGTGTTCAAGTGAGAGAATAAGAATGGACTAAATCAAAGGCGGAAGAATGAATGATGGAAGGACAGAGCAAGATGGAAGCATTTTACTAAACTGTGCCGGCCACAGGCTGGAAACAGTTGGTGATGATATTTTTAATTTATATCGGTGGTAATTAGGCCTTATTTTATGGGGGAGAGGCTTAAGCAATCTTTTAATATAATTTTAGAGCGCCTCACCCCCCATTCAACCTAAAGAAGGGAGAGGTTAACTGATATGTATTCAACTATTTCAAAACACATTTTTAAAATAAGACTAAAGCTAATTTTGGGTTTCTACAGGATTACCACTATATTTTTTATATAAAATTCCCTATAGTTTCGAAAGAAATTCCCATTTTTCAAGATAGATTAGTAATATGGTAGAAGAAAATCTCATTTTTTAAAAGTACCTTATGTGAAGTCGTGCGATTGGTGTGTTCAAGAGTATCATTGATCCCCATTGAAAACTGAAGATGTTCCACATGTGTAGTCTACATTATATGACCCCAATTTCTAAATTATATTCAAACATGTACAGCTACACACATTAAAAATGCCCCAAAAAATGTTCAATTAGAAAAAAGTACTGAAATAATAATTTTAAAATATTGCATGCAAGGCCACTTATTATTCAAATAGTTGCTTGAAGCTTCTTGAAGCCAATGACATTCATAAATTTACTTAGGGCCATTTTCATGGTCAGACTTAGTGATGGGCATAATCAAATGATTTTAAGAATCAAATAATCATTCTATTCTTTGAAAGATAATTGATTGAATCAAAAAAAATAATGATTTTGAGAAGTAATAAAGAGTAGGTAATAATCGGATGTTTGCTACTAACTAAAAGTAGTTACAAGTTGCTTGTTTTGCTTTGTGCTATTATTATCTTCACCCTGCTGTCGGATCTCCCAACTTAGCAACACTTTTTTATTGGGTACTGTATTTAGTTCCTTGTGCCAGTGTCAAAAACCAAAGTACAGCCACAACAAAATACTATACAGTGAATGAGTGAACACATTAGTCACCTAAGTACCTCACAATTAATATAAATATATTTGTGTACGATTAATAATAAAATAAAGAACATATGTTTCCCAATGTGTTTAAAAGAGTCAAAATAATTGACCCTTTAATATTTACAAAACATAACAAAAGTATATAAGCTTACAATCCTATTTATATATCGGGTAAGTGATAAAATACTTTTTGTTTTGAATAATTAAATCAATTATATGCCTCCTGAAAGCTTCACTTACAATCAAACACACAATAATTATTACTACTCGACAAACGGCGACGTAAGTTTGCTGGATGATATTTTGTGTTATAAAATGTAAAATTATTTCAGTGAATGCCATTATAATACGATCTGAATATTACGGCCAAGCCATTTTTTATCAAATACATAAAAAGTATATACTTATCTACTTGATGAATTTAAGTCAACGTTAAAAAAAAATTCTTTCAAACCGTTCATGATATATGCGTTTAGTTAGTTAGGAAAGTAAAATTTAAAGGAAATGAAAAAGAACAATCTACGTAGTAATGTAGCAAAATAATCAATCATTTTGTAATTTTCATTTGAATTATTTTTGGCTGTTATTCGATTGTATACTGTACAACCACTTAAACTTTATATTAAATTAGTCTTGGAATCATTTGAAAGCGTAAGGTCGATTATTGTGTAGCAATGGGGACTATTTTTTGAAAATGAACCTAATAGAAATGAAGACCTATATAGAGATTGCCTGGAAATATTCATAAGGTCGATTTTCCTCAGCACTTCTGGCAATAGAGTGGTAAGAGACCGAACCGGCCAGCTCGCATCAAGTCAGCTACCGCTTTCATTTGAATGTTTTTTTCATTCAAATGATTTTTTAATTCGAATAATTTTGAAAGAATTGAATGAATCGATTATTCAGAATAATCAAATGAATCAATTCTATTCATCCAATTCGGCTTATCACTAGTCAGACTTGGCATGTCTCAAGTGTGGTACTATACTAAATACAAGACTACACCTACCTAAACTCTAATGGAATGGGCCAGTTTCATATGCGAGACTATATGAAACTGGCCCATTCCATCTGAGTGTAGGTAGATGTGGTCTTGCATTCAGTTTAGCGCCGCACTTGAGGCGTGTCAAGTCTGACCATAGGCAAATAGTCTCCAGTGGTTAGGAGGCAGTACCTCACTATATCCCACAAAATTTACTTCAAACTTTGATTGAATTCCTCCCTAAAAGTGCATTTCTGGGTTCCACTGCAAACGAGCATCAAAAATAAATGTGAAAACTTGAATATGTATACTAATTAATGTCTAAGAGAGATTATGCTTTTTTTCTGTTTACTTTTTTTACCAGTTTGAAATTTATTTTGATCATCTGTTTGAGGGCTTTAAAGCCCCATTCCCCCTTTTCGCCACCTTCCAAGTCGAGCACCTTCTGAAAGGACGCGAGCGCTGCGTTGGGGTCATCTTCTTTCAGAGCTTTGGAGTTGTAGTACTGGTTTTCTAGGTCCACGTCGGGTTCAGAGTTGCTGTCTTCTGAATACTCCTGAAATGGACAGTTAGATTTAACATTTTTGCGGTATGCACAGTAATTTTTTGTTTTTGGTCCTTAATGTGCACTTTCTGAAATGACTCATATCAGCACAAAGGGGACGTAAGCAACTTAGGGGAGGGGAAGGGGGTTCGAGCTTTGCTTTATTTTTGCTGATAGGGAAGAGGGGGGTTATAAAAATACTTACGTGAGAAAGACGGGCAAAATTAAGGGGGAGGGGTGGGTGCACATCCCAAGCCACCTGGACTTCGGACAGCAATGAAGATGCTGAGTGGCTAAACGAGGAAGAAGTGGAGAATCCTATATGAGTAAGCCAAAGCTTGAATGACCCAGTCCTCCCAAATAGAAACATGATAATTGAAAGTGTTGAGAGGTGAATTCCAGGACCTTGGTCATCGGATTAAATGGAGTTTAGGGTGTTTTTATTATAAATATAATATTCAGGTATTCACTCATAACACTTTTTTATATTATTATTATTATTATTATTAGCACTGCGTCTTACTACCCGTTCGGGTTATAAGCACTTACGCTAACGTGTAATGGTAGGGTGATTGTGAGATGAAATGGAAGGAAGGGTTTGATAATCAGATAAATTTATGCCGGGACCGGGGATTGAACCCCGGCCGCCAGCATAGAAGTTTGACACCTTACCCCCTAGACCGCCAGGTCACCTACCACTTTTTTATAACTTCAAATAAAAGTAAGTAAATAAAACTTTTATAATGTCATAACTTGTTTTAATTTTACCTGTTCAATAAATTTAAATTCCTTGTATACCAGTGATAATTGTCAATTATTTTGCAATATTAATTTACACCTTTATTTTAGTAGTTACCAGCAATTCATAGTGATTTTTTTATCATCGCATCTTACTACCTGTTTAGGCTTTAGGCAAAATTGCATGGAAAAAAAGAATGGTTATTCCTGTAAACAAATGAAAAAAGGTTGACAAAACTTACATAAGAAAGGGGAGAGGGGGGGGGAAGGCATTAGCTTATTTTTGCTTACAAGAAGGGGGAGTGGTTAAAAATGGCCAAAAGTACATTATACTTTAACAACCCCACAGCTTAAAAACCAACTTGTAAAAAGAACAAGAGAAAGTATTCTAATCACTAAAATTTTCAATCTCTATACTATGAAATTTTTTAATGGTTTTTGTTTTTGTGTGTGTGTGTGTGTTCTTGAGCATAAAGAGTGTGAATCTTATAATTTTGTGTTCCCATGTCTACCAATACCTAGAACTACAATCAAAATATTTAGCTGGGTCTCATTCAAGCATGATATTTAGTTTTTATTTGATCATAGCTTGTTTTTTTGTCTTCTTGTTTTTTTTTTGTTTTACCTCTAGGATTAAAGATAGCAACTTTTTGAAAATTTGAAATTTTTCAAAAAAGTTCTAACATTTTTGTTTAAAATGGTTATAGGTGATACATGATAAATATTAATATATGTTACCGTCCAAACTCGATTCAAGGACAAACTAGATGAGACCAGGCCGAACTGATCCATCCTGATGGCACCTGTCCAACTAAAACCGCCTAAAAGCATCAAACTATATCGGTTTATCCTACAAGTGGCAGGATGTAGCAATCCGGTCTAGTCTGAACTAGTTGGTCCTGGGAATCAGGTTTGGGTGGTAACATATATTTTTAGTTTTTCTTAGTAAACACCATTTTACGAAAATAAACAAAAACTATTTCTGAATTTTTCCAATAAAAAAAAAATATTGTGCAATTTTTTTCAAAATTTATATTTAAAGAGTATTTCTATTATTTCATAAAATATGGTTTTTCTGAGGAAAGTTTATAAATGATAGATTAATGATGACGGTTTTTTGAATATTTTGTCCCTAATTATAATGAACAATATGAGAAAGTATTTTTTTAATTATTATTTAGCACTGCGTCTTACTACCCGTTCGGGTTATATACTCTAAGTACTAATTACTCTAGTGGATTAGGAATTGGGAAGGTTTAATTAGAGGAAGTGAACCCGCATTTGCGTGAAGGGAGAGTGGAAAACCATTTAGGAAAAACCACCCCCAGTTCACCCGACCGAGATTCGAACCTTGATCTCCCCGTCCTCAGCAGTCGAGCTCAACACAGCAAGCGCGTTAGCCAACTACGCCACCGAGGCGGGTATGAGAAAGTATGATTTAACACTTATATATTAATAGTTTTCCAAAGTGTTGGTAGGGAACCACAATGTTTAAAAAAGGAAGGAACGGGTCATTCACCCTGGACTCTCTTAAAGTCAGTTGTGTCAGATTGATACATTCATCTAGCGTCTCTGGAATCAGCAGGCAAGTGTCCAGCCCCCGCACCCCCCAAGTCCATCTGTTACCATAAGAACATAGCATGTGAGAGTCGGTAGCCCAGCACATGCTGCTAGTTATAAGAATTTTTGAGATTCAAGGATCCAAAAAATTTCTGGTTTAAAATTTGAAAAGTAAGATTTGTTTTAGATGTTATTTCAAATTTTTAACTATGATTTTACAGTACACCTGACCAGGATTCAAGCCCTGAGAAGGAAAGTTAAATTTAGAGGAAGTGTACTCATATTTGCTTGGGGTGAGTGTGGAAAACTATTTAGGAAAAACCAGCTTCAACACACACAACTAGGATTTGAACCCCTATCTCATTACCTCCTTGGCAGTTGAGTCTATTGCAATAGTGACAGAGACTATTTGACCACCATAGATTGTACCACCTAATTATATGTGGATTCCCAGCACATTTCATTTTTTATTCAGTTGCAATAATTGTATTTTCTAAAACAACCAAAAAATAAGTGTGAGCAAAATCAGGTTTTTTGAAGAAAAATGATATTACCATTGTGGGAAAGATAAGATTCAGGTTTTATGGAAAGATGAAAATTTGAATTCAAGAAAATATGGATTTGCCTCATTTGTAATTTGTGTATTGAGGTTGTTTTTTTTAGCTTATAGCTAAGAAACCAACTATTTGAAAACTAAAACCATGTTTGGTTCTTAATGGCTGAGCCTGTGGAACTAAGGTGATGAAGGAGCTAACATAGTGATCTGTATTCGCTACTTAAGTTGCAGAGCTCATGTCTGCTCTCCCTACATTCCTTTGTCCTAGATTACCTCCCCTACATTCCTTTGCACTAGATTGCCTCAACTACATTCCTTTGTCCTAGATTACCTCAACTACATTCCTTTGTCCTAGATTATCTCAACTACATTCCTTTGTCCTAGATTACCTCAACTACATTCCTTTGTCCTAGATTACCTCAACTACATTCCTTTGTCCTAGATTACCTCAACTACATTCCTTGGTCCTATATTACCTCAACTACATTCCTTGGTCCTAGATTACCTCCCTACATTCCTTTGTCCTAGATTACCTCCCCTAAATTCCTTTGTCCTAGATTACTTCCCCTACATTCCTTTGTCCTAGATTACCTCAACCACATTCCTTTGTCCTAGATTACCTCAACCACATTCCTTTGTCCTAGATTACCTCCCCTACATTCCTTTGTCCTAGATTACCTCAACTACATTCCTTTGTCCTAGATTACCTCAACTACATTCCTTTGTCCTATATTACCTCAACTACATTCCTTTGTCCTATATTACCTCAACTACATTCCTTTGTCCTAGATTATCTCAACTACATTCCTTTACACTAGATTACCTCAACTACATTCCTTTGTCCTAGATTACCTCAACTACATTCCTTTGCACTAGATTATCGAGATACATTCCCTTGCAATAACTTATTTCCCCTACATTCCTTTGCCCTTGATTTCCTCTTCCTACAACCCCCCTACAGTCCCTCTAGCTACATTCCTTCATCCTGGATTTCTGGTTCATATAGTCAGTAGACATTCCTCTTCTTCCCTTAACGGCCAAATAAAGGTGTTTTAAAATGACTAAACATATGCTTTAATTTGACACCAGAATGAACAAGATCGGTTAATAAATAATGATGCTATGGATATTTCAAGTAATATTATCACAGCCCAAATCGAAGCAGCACCGAAACTAAGATAAATATGTTTTTCAAAACAGCTCCAAGGAATGATTTATGCACCGAAAATTCAGAGAACAATAATTTAGCTATAACTTTTATATATCTGCACAGAAAAAAAAAATCTGAGATGTAAAGTTATTTTTACATGAATATCCTCAAATTAGGTGACTTCAAATGGAATAAGCCTTAAATATTAAATGCCCCTTATTCTACATTATCTAATTTTACAAAATGTTGGGTTTTCCTAGCTGTTCCCCCTATCCCCTTACCTTACCCACCTTTTAAGCCCCTTTAATGCAAATGCTGGTAAATTTACCACAAATTCTACATTCTTCCTCCCTACCCCACTTAAATTGTTAATATATATGTGTATAGCCCGAACAGGTACTAAGAAACAGTACGAAATAAAATTGATTGAAGTAGTGCCCAAATAGAACTAGGATCTAATGCCCCAAGGTGGCAGCATGGGAAAGATTTTGAGTACAACCTGCCCAAAACAGTTGTCAAATGGCTAAAGAGTACAAAAAGTCCGCTGAGTCAACCAACTTCAACCCAGAGCTACCAGTATCACATGAAATGTGCACGTAAGAAACAAAGTCTAATAAAAACTATGTGCCAGTGCTTGAAAACACACACATTAATAGAACTTATGGCTTTGTCAAGGGCAAGGGTAGGCGATATATTAAGGGAGATGGTCAACATGTGTATTGAGCGCTTATTAAGTGCACCACATATATTGAAATATTATCAAGCTGTATATATCTAATGAACACCTATCAAGTATTCCACATGTATAGTTAACATCTAAGGGTGACCTGGCGGTCTAGGGGTAAGGTGTCAGACTTCTATGCTGGCGGCCGGGGTTCAATCCTCGGTCCCGGCAAAGATTTATCTGGTTACCAAACCCTTCCTTCACCTTTGACGAGACGTGTACTAATCACAACTTGTGAATGTGTGGAATGACAGGCCTCTACTGTGGTTCGGATCCCACATTAAACTGTAGGTCCTTCATTTCATCTCCCAATCACCCTACCATTACACATTAGTGTAAGTGCGTATAACCCGAACGGGTAGTAAGACGCAGTAATAATAATAATAATAATAATAATAATAATAGTTTACATCTAACAAATGATCCACATGTGTATTGAATACTAATCAAGTGGTCCACACGAGTATTAAACGTTTATAAAGTGCTCGTTCAGGGGAAAACGTTGAGAAACACTACCTTAAAAACCATTTAAGCCAACAATGCAAACACTTGCTTGTGATGTTACTAACGAGTGTTTATAATTACTGTCACTGTCATTAAACTGTTACATCACATGTAATAAAAGATGCTTGTTTAATCTTTACCATATGTATATTTCAATTATGGTTGTCAATTATTGTACAGATTGTATCCATAATAAAGCTATTCAGAGTCTGAATGATAATCTAAGCTACCTGCATTTGTGGTCACACAGCCTAAGTGAATGGTTCCCAAACCCAAGTTCACGACCCAAATGAGGGTCACGAGAAGGTCTCTAAAAAAATTGTCATTAAATATTAATAGTTACAATTAAAACACTTAACCATACTGGTGTATTATGATATTATGAAGAATTACTCAATACTGACAGTAGAAACAGTGTTGAAACAACATTTTGAAAACCTCCTGTACTCGTAATTTTGAACCCAGCCCGAGAACAAGTCCATTTTGACTCGAAAGGGTATTTTTCCCTCTTCTGACAATATAGCCTTCCTCTGTGAACGAGGATTTTTAAGGTCTTGTAACGATCAAGAATAAAGTATGGAATCGCTTGGATCCTCAGGATGATTTGTGCCGTAGGGCTACTCTGGTCTTTGTCCGTCAACATAACATTCAAAACTCGAAGAGCTCATCTACAAACCGAAGCAGCATCATGGTTGTCAATGAAGAAGGTCTTTTGTCACTTATCAATTTTGTAATGAAGTCACCTCTTTACAGGAAAATATGGTGTTATTTTCTATTTTTAAGATTAAAAAGTGATTGAAATTGATCAATTTAGTTGATAACCTTTATCTGAACAAAATACTAATTCAAAATTGGCACTAAAATAGTCTTTTTTTGGTCAAATATTGCTCATTGCAACAAAGTCACATTTTATATAAAAATTATACTTTACATTTTTTGTTATCACCGCATCCTGTTCAGTTTATATGCATAGGTGCTACAGCAGCCCCGCAGCTTCTTTGGTGCTGACTGACAGCTCACAGCTGACTTCTGACTGTCAACGTTTAGGTATATACCTACATTTTGACCGTCAGAGGTGACAACTGCTAAACACATGTTTTTGCAGATCATATGGTTCGGCGTAGAGATACATAATTTGGTCTGGTAACTTTTCAGAGCCGTCAGCTCTCAGCTGTGAGCTGTCAGTCAGCACCAAAGAAGCCATGGGCTACTGTATATATGATAATTATACTCTAAAGGGGTACGGATAAGGAAGGAAGCATTTTAGAGGTGATCCACCTGCATTTGCGCGGGAAACCATTTAGGAAAAACCATCCTCAGTAGACCCTACTGGATTCGAGCCTCGATCTCCTCATCCTTCACAGGACCAAACTATTACCGACCTCTGATATAGAGGAATCAAGTTTTATTTCTTATAAAAGCGATTAGCGCTTAGATATGTAACTGATGAATCTATAACAAGATGAGTCCACCTCGATAAGGAAAAGTATGCAGACTTTACACAGCCCCATGTTTCGTGAGTAAGGGGTGAGGGTATGGGTTGGAAGGAGGGACAATAAAGCTTTTTTGGCACTGAGCCTCACCGATTGAACTCCTGACGTTTCCCAGACCAAAAAAACTCTGTGGTTTGGTATTTACCAGGTGCTCTAGTCGCAAAGTAGCCCTACACATGGTCTAACCTAATTTGTGGACCGAGCGCCGGGTAGATTGGAGTTTGAATCCCAGTTAAGTGTTCTGAGTGGGGTCTATTCTATTTTAAAATTCCTTGGGTTTTCCAATATTTTCCAAACATTTTTCCTCGATGAACGGCAATTTTTCCATTTATTATAATAATAACATATTTTCAAAAATGCTAGCAGCTACATAACCTCAACATTTTATAAGTTACGTTGCCAGTTGTATTATTATTATTAGCACCGCGTCTTACTACCCGTTCGGGTTATACGCACTTACGCTAGTGTGTAATAAAGGGTAATGTGAGATGAAATGGAGGACCTACAGTTTAACGTGGAATCCGAACCACGGTGGAGGCCTGGCATTCCCCACATTCACAAGATGTCTTGTCAGAGGTGGAGGAAGGGTTTGGTAATCAGATAAATCTGTGCCGGGACCGAGGATTGAACCCCGGCCGCCAGTATAGAAGTCTGACACCTTACCCCTAGACCACCAGGTCACCTAGTTTCCAGTTGTAATTTTTAATTACCGTATTATTTGCAGCAAATCGGTAGACCCAACCGGGATCGAACCATATTATTTCCATCATCAGGGGCCTAATTTATTGTGAGAGTAGCGCCTTAGATCATGCGGCCAAATTGGGTCAGACAAATATAGAATTCCCTAATTTTTAATTACATTTCATGATATTTCCATTTTTCTAAATAAGATTCCCTGTCTATAGTCCCTATAACTAAATTGTTTGGCACAGTGAAGGTTTGGTTTCGTCAGGTTGGGTTGAATTCTAGGTCTAATTAATAACATAGGCCTATAAACCTGAATACATAATTTATTAAAAAGTGTTTTTGGTAGGTAGGTTTGCTGTAGACTAGTTTTTTAAGATGCCCTTATTGAATCAGATAAGTTTATCTAAATATGGTATCTATGGCAGGAGAGGCGGAAAAAGACAATTAGAAAAGTTACTATGTATACATTCACTAAACCATTTGATCTATAAGACCATGCGTTGAGTTGTCACCTAAAGTTGGCAGTCAAACTTTAACACCGACAATTTGTTTGTAGTTCTTTTCTCTTTTAACCATTTTTAGATCAATTATTATTATTATTATTATTATTATTATTATTATTATTATTATTATTATTATTATTATTATTATTATTACTGCGTCTTACTACCTGTTCGGGTTATACACACTTACGCTAATGTGTAATGGTAGGGTGATTGTGAGATGAAATGAAGGACCTACAGTTTAACGTGGAATCCGAACCACGGTGGAGGCCTGGCATTCCTCACATTCACAAGATGTCTTGTCACAGGTGAAGGAAGGGTTTGGTAATCAGATAAATCTTTGCCGGGACCGAGGATTGAACCTTTAGATTAATGAAACATAAACTTGTGAAATACATTTTTGAATGTTTTTTTTTGTGTGGAAGTAGTCAACTTAAAAAATGCTTTATAATGAGATCTTCACAATTTAATAAGATGGTGAACCAGCCTATACAAGGGTGGTTGATGACATTAAACAAACAGTCTTTGGCTTTGTTCATGCGCTGTTTACAAAAGAAAAACGTTTAATTTTGAAACTAATATTTTGTATAGCTCAAGTTAAAAATAACCTTTATCCATTTTGGTGACCAGCTATAATAAGAAACCAGTGTAAATATAATACTTTAATTTATCATTCCATGTATACTAGCCCTTGTTGCCACAACTGCGGAACAAAATAGCCTAACATATATTTTTTAAATATTTTTTGTTCTTTCATTTAACTATATTATTATTATTATTATTATTATTATTATTAGCACCGTGTCTTACTACTCGTTCGGGTTATACGCACTTACGCTAATGTGTAATGGTAGGGTGATTGTTAGATGAAATGAAGGACCTACAATTTAACGTGGGATCCGAACCACGGTGGAGGCCTGGCATTCCCCACATTCACAAGATGTAATGTCAGAGGTGAAGGAAGGGTTTGATAATCAGATAAACCTGTGCCGGAACCGAGGATTGAACCCCGGCCGCCAGCACAGAGTCTTGACACCTTACCCCTAGACCACCAGGTGACCCATTTAACTATTAAAAAAAAAGCCTAAATTATAAAATAATCCTCAGAGAAGTATTATTAGAATCGTTTGATAACACTTTTGATTGATAATATAATAGCTAAATAGTAATAGTATAATAGGCCTAGACCTATAGTTTAACAAAGAAAATAATTTTTTCTTATAGGTTGACAATGTTTGCAATAAAGAACCTCCTGGTAGTTGTCGCTACCTCTCGAGTAGAGGTGAAACCATGGCTTACTCTTGTTTAGACGTTGATTCGTAGTTCTAAGATACAAAGTTAAATCCTGTCACATTGAGTAAATATGGAATCAAGTAACGTAATGTAAAGCAAAACACAACAAAAGAATTTGAACTGTTAGGAAACAAATTGGTCATTAAAATGGAACTTTTGCATTTTAGATTGATTAAGCTGCAAGTACTTGCAGTAAAATAATCTTCACTGGAGCTATCAAACAAAGTGTCGAGAAGCTACGTGATGTTTTGTTTACATGAGCAACTATGTAAAAAAAATTGTCTCCATAAAATACACTAAAAATATGGTAGACCTGCCAACTAAATAATGTCAACGTTCTCGCAAGATGATTGGCTGGCTGTCACATGTGGTACCCATCACTTTACGTTCACATAACAAGAACGTTTTACACTGGATGACTCTTAGGCTTTCATTAAGTTAACTGTATGATGATGGCTCCCATTTAAATGCATTGTTCTGAAAAAATACTAATTTTTTTTTATGTTATTTTTTTGTAGTAGGCTATCTGTGATGATTTTAGTGGTTTCAATAATGTTTATCTACAGTTTGAGAATATGTGTAAGATCCAAATAATTAAATATATAAACATTAATAATATAAAAGTGAAAAGGCTTACAATTTGCCCCTTAATGAATTTTAAAACTAAAGATATTGTGAGTTTACAATACAAACCCGTATGTTCGCAATCTGTATAGGTAGGATAAAGTAAATTAGAGCTAATAATCTTTATGTTAAATGAATGTGTGTTAAATTTGAGATACAATTAGTCAAAATGAGGATTTCGATTACCTAGTAAATTATCAGAAATATATTTAGTGAAAAGACTGGCTGACTGCATGGTAGTGACACAAATCATTAAAACTTTAAGTCATTATAACAGAATACAGTATAATTTGGACGTGTAAAAAAGAACATAAAAATTAAATTAGGCTGAAAATAATAGTTTTGAAGCTATTTCTAAAAGTATAAGCCTAGCCTAGAAATAATATGGTCTAGGCTATGCAAGACATTACACCACAAATTGATGACAAAAATGCATTATGATTTGGCAATGTCGAAAAGTGCATTTACCAGACCATAGTCTTCTTCTTCTTCACACATGAAATCATCTTCCACATCTGACATTATTATATCACTTAAATTGTCTATTAACCGGCTCCGACAAGCTACGGTTGTCGACACAGAAATAGGAAACCATTAGCAATTCAGAATAGGCAGTACTACAAACTAAAATACTCTATGCAACCAAACAAATATCTCTGGTACATTCTAATGACAATATTTTAATTGTCTATAGTTTTCTTGTGATTTCTTTTAGCTAAAAATCAATTGTTTCTTTTATACATAACCTACTTGTTTTATAATAACAGTCCATATTCTGGGTTTTTAATATTTTTACACATTAATTGTGAGGTCGTCTAACAACATCCAAATTATTTACCTATGTTGTTGTCAATTTTGTTCAGTTCCAAGGACTAAACTTTAATTGAGTGAAATATCTAAACAAATACCCCAGCGGGAGAGGCGGGCAAATGGGTGATACACCCCTACCCCAACACCATAAATTAATATCTTAAAAACTTGCCACTGAAGGACTGCCCTTAATTGCTACTAAAAGCATTAAATTTTCATTTCCTAGGAGAGGACCATTCCAAATAGCTTTTGTAAACATCACCTTTTCAAAAATTTCAAAGACTGGCTTCTTGGGGAATGTAATTTAAAAAAAAAACAGGTAAAGGCCATTCCAAATAGCCCAAATAGAAAATACAATTTTCAGATATTTCCAGGATAAACTACTTTAAATAGCTTCTAGCTACAGGAAATTAATGTTCAAAAAACTTCAGGGAAAGGCCCCAACAAATAAATTTTGAGTACATTAAATTTTCTCGTAATATAATCCTGGAGAGGATCCTTGAACTTCTTTTTGGTCTTGAGGGGAAAGCCCTTTAGTTTCTAGCTACCTCTTCCCCCTTACACAAATAAGGCTCTGTCTCAAATAATTCCTATATTCGAATAAAACAGTAAAAGTGTTATGTTAAGCCTATAATTAAACAAATTAAAAGTGCCCCAAAAATTACAAATAGAAACAAAAGAAGTTTTGATACAATGTATTTAAACCTAGTCCATTTACATTAATAAAATCGCCACCCTTAGCTACCACAAAGAGAATTGAAATAGCATTTAAAGTATTTTTATAGTCATATATTGTCTTCGCCTCCAGTGGTTATGGAGCTATGATACTACGACCAAATCTTACCCGACATCTCACCTTCAAAGTTTAATTTTGATCAAAGCTTGATTGTTTATCCCTGCACCAAAGAAATATCTGGGTGTGCCCCTCCCTGCAGTAATTTATTTATTTATTTTATTGATCCGGATTTATGAAGAGTCAG
>CABEEJ010001734.1:5647-38868 GCA_901482245.1 Timema douglasi | reverse complement strand
GACCTTTCTACAATGAAAATTATCTTAACTGTAAAATATATATATATATATATATATATATATATATATATATTTTACAGTTAAGATAATTTTCATTGTAGAAAGGTCTTTATGCCTGCCACTGAGCAAGTCCTGTCTTGAAATTACTACCAATTTCCTTTTTAAAGTGGTCTGGGAAGGAGTACAAAGTAAAGAGGAAGTACAAAGCTCCCTTGTAGAATGTTTTTTTTCCAGTTCAAGATGGTGTATGGGTAGGGTGAAAATCGAGGTGTTTCTTGTATTATAGAGATGCCTTTCTCCTTGCATAGGATGATTTTTGGAGATTATGTGAAGGAGCATATAAATAATATGTAATGTCATGACAATTTGTTTTGCGTCGACCGTACGAGTACGGTACCTGGTGACCGTTCCGAGACCTATAGCAGAGAATTACACTCCTTGGAAAGATAGGCAGGACCACCTGGTAGCGAGCGGACACACCAGGTCACCCCTCTACCCCCTTACCTGTGGTCAACCTATGCACGGCTAGAGAGACGATCCACCACCCCACAAAAAAAAACTCATGCATGATCAGTGGAACAGCCACGTAATTACGAACTGTTGCAAGAGATCGCGCTAAGCAAAAGGGTCAACAAACGGAAAATTCACCCCCCAAAAAAAGGACTAAACAATCAATTTTGTAAATATATGTAAATCTGTAGTGTAACTAATTGTTCATATTAAATATAAGGGTGTAATATCTGTATGTTTTAGAATAAGTTTTAGAGATTAAGCCTTAGGGGGAGAGTTGGGCCCAACCGATCAAGTATGTTGATGTCTGGAGATAAGGATAAGGGAAATCAGGAATAAACATCCGAACATTTAACACTGATCTGTCGGAATTGTTAATTTTGTTCACCTTCGTCTTTCCTCTAGTGCTCAGACACATTCAGGCTGCCATTCTAACCTTCGTCCTCCCACCCGCTTTGTGCTCAGACACAGTTGGACTGCCAACTTGCCTCCTGCCAAAAGAAACCCCTCCCATCACAACACCAACCTCTTTACATACCCAAAAACCCCACTCACTCCCGTTATCGTCGCAGCAAGGGAGGGCAGAACAAAATACCGAGCGGAAACCTATGCCATATTCAGAAACCTTTTCACTCACACACTCCTACCTCCATCTTCGTAATCCCAACCTGGTCCCCCACAACCACACTCCCCGCAGAACCTCCATCGTCTGAGAACCCTCTATTCTCCCCCTACCCTGTACAAGTCTTCCGAGCACCGAACGCTGATTTCTACTGACACCTGAAGAACTCACAACTAATACTTCAACGACAGGAAACTACAGCAGCGACTATTGTACCTAGGCTTAGACATCATACCTCTATTCTCCCCCGTTCCTGCCGGTCAAGCAGCACTCCTTATCCCGAATCTCAGAATGACAATCCCTTTCCGACCACCTGTATGGCATCTGCCATTGAAAATACTGTAAAGAACCTATCCCTAAGGACGCCTAGACACATGCCTCCTCTGCGGACCCCATCTACGTTGGTACACTCAAGCTCAACTCACTGAAAGGGAGGAAAAAATCAAGAAAGAAGAAAGACAAGACGTACTCCACCCCTTTCCTTCCCAAGGAACCACCTTCTGGCCTAGAAACTAATTCCAAACCCGAAGACCTCCCAACACACCATGACCACAATCAGAGTCCAACGAGGAAAAAAAGATAATAAAAGATAATAGTAACCAATTTATATCTTAAGCTCCCTGAATGCAGCTTTCTTAGTCTAGCCCTATCAAGAGTATAATGGCATTCGTTTGTTTGACTAGGACCTTTTCTTAGATTGTTGCTAGTAGTTCTCCCCCAGATCACTATACCACACCTCAAGGGGGCTTCAAACTGTGCAATGTAAGTTGTTCCTGCTTCCATCTTCCCACTTATATGTTTTATTCTTCGTGATACATAGTACTTATAGTTATTTTCTTGCACCGTTTTGTCAATGTGAGGTTTCCAATTAATGTTCTAGTCCTGTATAATGCCTAGGTACTTGGCGACAGTATCTGTTTTCAGTCCGGGTAGCCCCTTATGATCACAATCTTTCCTTGTACTTGGGTCGGTTTTGCTTAGTTTTATATCCAATACATTGGCGTCACAGTACTCTTTTGTAATGTTAAGCAGTACATAGGCGTCGATATCCAACTGATTTGTGTCTTTGTTGGTCATTAGGGTGGCTGTAACCTTTGCATACATGATTATTTGACAGAAATCACCCAGGAAGTTCATTTGTTTGAATTATAAAAAGGACTGGGTCCCATACCGAGCCCTGTGGAACGCGTCCTGTAACTGGTAGGGATTTTAAGTGGAACTTGTGGTTCGTTCTTTTTGCTAAGTACTTCACTTCCACCAGCTGCCTTATGCCAGTCAGGTAGTTGTATAACCACCTTGATGCTGGTTCGCCTTCTCTAAATGTATGCAGTTTTTCCCACATTAATTCATGGTCCAGACAGTTTAAGGCTTTCAGGAAGGTAGTGATAATGCATAATGTGCTTGATTAACTAAAAAATGACTGTTTTAGTTAACCTGCCTTTTAGGAATCTGTGTTGTCCGTCTGTTTGTCAGCTAGAAAACTATTTTCGTATAGATGCCTTAGGAGTCATGTTAATGCAAATTTTTCCATTGATTTTAGAGAAAGTCGGATCTAGGACTATAGGACGGTAGAGGCTGGCTTCAACAGTGGAACCATTTTTGTATTTTGTATATAGCTTGGCTATAATAACACACCTTGAGGAAAATATGTATTTAGAATGCTTGCTACCAGGAGAGTGAGTCTTTCTTTGCAGCATTTGTCAAGTTTTGATAATATTTAATCTATATATGTTAAGGTATTTAGCTTGAGTTAGTCTATGACTTTTATTACTTCATTGTAGCTCATATTTGTGAGATTCAAATTATCATTTAGCATGGGCTGGTTAAGTGGTAGTATTTTATTTCTTAGAATAGCTGATTTGTTGTCTCTCATAGTCTTCTCTGCTACAGTGTAAAAAAAATCCTCAACCTTATTGAGATCTTTTTTAAGGTTCCCTTCAATATTTAGGTTGTGATGGTTAGTGGCAGGTGTTACAGGTTTTCTCTTTTGGTTTATGACCTACGAGACAGCTTTTGATGTATCTTCAGCGACATCAACAGTAGCTTTTCTCTTTACAGTTTCCTTAATGTTTTCAGTTTAAATTCATATGCCATTTTTCAGATCACTCTTTATCTTATTTTTTCCGGCCGCCCTCTGAATGGCTCTCATTCTCGTGGTTTATAATGGGTTTCGTTAAGTCTGTCACGTTCTCCATCCCAGTTTTTTTCGTTGATCTTCTTTTTGCCCTAGATGTAAAGTAGGGTCAGGCTGTGTCCAGGTTTGATTGAAAAATTGTGCCTAGTGTGTTCTTGGCATCATTATATTGTACTGGTTTATTACTTTTCAAAGTTGTTATTGGTTAGAAGTGATTTGCAATTTTCAATGGTGCTTTATGTGAGATATCTTTTTTGTTTGCTTTTGGTATCATAGGTTTAGTAATTTGTCTGTCATGAGAGCGAGTCTGAGTGGTGTGGTCGTGGAGACCAGTAAGATAAATTCGGGTTTCAGTTCATCTTGCTCCAGATTAACACAGATTCAGTATATGGGGGTCTTATTATTTAAATTGATACTTGTGGGTGTAATATAGAGTCGCTTAATGTTATATCTTGCCAGTATTTTGAATAGTAATATATTTGTGTTGTTGTCTATGAGGTTATCAACATTTATATCTCCTATCTATCCCTATTAAAATGACCATTTTTAACTTTTAGCGTGTACAATTTTTAAGTAATTCATTGTATAGATAAGAATGTCTATAGTACTTGATGATTTTTTTCTATCTACAATCTACATAAAGTACTTATAATTTGTTCTAATATCAGTATAAATTTTAATACAACTACTTTATCAAGATAATACATTTGATAAGTGATGTACTATTTTAATCTTCGTAAATAAATCACTTCCAATAAATAACTGGTTAAAGTTAAATGTAGAGTAACTAATACATTTGCATGGATAAAATTGCTTGTAATAAATTGTTAATGTATTATAAATAAATCCATACTCTTGCTCACATGACTTAGATCTAAATATTGTAACGAGATTAGTGTTTAACTGCGGGACCGGTGCAGTCTCATTGTTTACCCTGGCTGCGCTCTCTGTCTACCTCCTTATTTAGCAGGTATGCAGCGGCCTTCTCACTTGGATGGGGGATTAGAGGGGGTAGGAGGGAGGACGGGGCACACATCTGGAATGGTCAGGGTATTTTCAATTCTGGCCTAGTATTCTAGAAGTTGATATATATATATACATACGGTCAGCGATATCTAGGTGTGCTCAGTCCTTGGTTCTCAACCAGTGAGTTCGGGAGTCCCCAGCCCATGGTAAGGACAGTGAATTTAGTGGACCAGCGTCTCCAGAATTAGTCTTGCTTACTTGAGCGAGTTGGCGTGCCCGCGAGTGTGTTGACGCGTTCGCGAGTGGGTTGGCGAGTGCGGGTGTTCGTTTATCGGGGTCGTCACAGTGTGTCATGTGTGGGGACATGTGGAGGATTTGTGGACTGCACAGGGGATGTAGACATTTATTGTTATTGGGGACTATTTTTTTATAAACATTTTTGTGGTGGTTTTTAATATTTGAATAGTTATTACGTATTTTACAGTTTTTAATTTGTTTAGTTAGTTCACTTCTATTTTCATGTGTTCTTATTGGTTTATTAACTTACATACTTGATTAAGACTCTTTTTATGTTATTTAATCACTTGTTTAGTTGTAATTAATTTAGATGTATAGTTAATCGGTATGTGTATGTATGTTTTAGTTTAAATAGTCAAAACCTTGAATATTCCGTGGGTATTTCCATTCGTGTTTAATCAGCAATTCACTCCAGTATCCTTAAAATAACTCGTGGTTCGCACGGTGACAAGTGACCAGCCCCCGTAACCCTCCCAGGTCACGCGCCCCTTACGTTACAATATTATAATACACAAATATTTATGTCTCTGTACACTTTAGTGTACTCAACGTTTACACTGAAAGGTATGTGGTAGGGTAACGATAGGCATTAACTATGACACTATTTTATAAGTTACATTGCCTGTGGCAGTTTATTACATTTTTCTTTTGTTTCAATTATTTTTAAAGCAATTGAGATTACATAAAAATTTTGTTTAGGATAAATTAGATTTTACAGAAACAATCAACCAGGCTTTAAATTCAGTTTTCCTTAGAATGACATGCCTACAGATAGAACTCATTACCCATATTAACCAATTTTCTCTCTGTTTTTTCCTATTTTGGGATTGGCTTAAACCGGCTCTCAATTGCTTTAATTTATCATTATCTGTGAAGAAAACTTTGTATTTGTGTTATAACTTATAATAATTTAAGAAAAAAAATATTTTACTGACTACAATTCGCTATTAGGAAACTTCGAAAGTACTTTTTTTTACATATCTAATAACATTAATTAACTATAGTAAAGTAGGAATTACTCTATATATGTACATACATTAAATAATATACCGAGTTTACACAAAGATATAAACGCGACATCTTTCTGTTTATTCTGCAGTTTAATCCAATTTAAAACAAAGTAGCATCGTTAACTTTGAGTTGCGATCACCCGATCAAGGGTTTACGTGTTTCTAAAGTGTTTCCTAATATTATTTGGATTGTGAAGTAACAAATAAAAAGTTCTAGGAGTTGTTTCGATAACAAGAAAATCTGTTATCTATTGTCATCATGACAGCACTACCACGAAGAATCATAAAAGAAACTCAGCGCTTGATGCAAGAGCCTGTTCCTGGAATAAGTGCTGTACCAGATGAAAGTAACGCCCGTTATTTCCATGTTATTGTTACAGGCCCAGAAGATTCACCTTTTGAAGGAGGTCTTTTTAAATTGGAATTATTCCTTCCAGAGGATTACCCCATGTCAGCCCCAAAAGTTCGATTTATTACCAAAATATATCATCCTAACATAGATAGACTTGGTCGAATTTGTTTGGACATTCTGAAAGATAAATGGAGCCCCGCTCTTCAAATTCGAACGGTGCTCCTTTCGATTCAAGCTCTTCTTAGTGCTCCAAATCCTGATGATCCATTGGCTAATGATGTGGCAGAACTCTGGAAAGTAAATGAGGTGGAGGCCATTCGCAATGCAAAAGAGTGGACCCGAAGATACGCAATGGACAATTGATATGGAACTTACTTATTATTTGTTTGGAATCCTATATGGAATCGATTTTCATCAGTCACATCATCAAGCCTGCTCGATCACATATTTTCAACTACCTATATATCAAGTCAAATAAATTACTATGCTAAAACAGTTGCTGGTAGCGAAAGAGTTCATTCATATTATTGGGAGCATAATCACTTTTTTTGGGTGTGCGTTTGAAATGTGCAGGTTTATTAATATAAAGTATACACTTAGATAAGCTATGACAGATTTTGGGAACCAATGTACACAAGTATCGTCTGGGTTAGCCTACGATTCAGTTTATATTTGCAAATAAAATTTTAAAATTGAAGAGGGTTAATGAGTTAATGTTGATGACTTTTAACAGTTTCACTAATTATTGATTTGTTAAGAGTGTATAGAGTTTGGATTGATTTTGTTTAATTAGTCACTGTTATTAAACTAAGCTATCAAAATAAACTGGTTTGGTTTTGTTCCATTAAGCTTTTTAACGAACAATTTATTCTGTTTCCAAAATACTTCAAAAAATAATATTTGCATTTATAATCGTGTAAGATTTAGATTCTACTAGGACGTTATTTTCATTTATTGATAAAAAAATAGCCTATGACCTATTCACTTAGTAGACGGGATAGGCCCCATCACACTGCCAAAGCTTTTCTTCATTTTCATAAAAAAATATTTATTTATATGACTGTTTTCTTACCTGGTAGGGTAGCCTATAAATGCATTATATACTGTAACTTAATGGTTGGATTATCTAGAATTGTACAAATATCATCTATGTAATGTGAAGAATTGTGATGGTACCTAACCATTGAGAATGTGTGATTGAAATGCAAAAGCTTTGTAAAACTTTTATAAGTTGTATGCTGCTATACATTTCCATTTGTATATCGGTAATGCTTAGTTATATTAGGGAATCCAAGATATTTCATTAGTTTTAATAGACTTTAAAAATTGTGGTGAATCATTATTTTGAACTAAAATGGTTTTAAGATTTTCCTTGTGAACTTAGGAATTTACTAAATTTGATAACAAAAATTTTACTATCACAAGGAAGTTATACATACATATATTTTTTTTTTGCTTGCTTCCTCAACTGTCGATATTTTTTAAGTTTTGGGATATTTAATTTGTAGCCTAGAAGATGTATTGGTAGACTATGATTCACCGATGTGATACTTAATTACAATTTGTTGCTCACTGTAACTTAATATAAGTTAATACAAGCCTACATAGGCCTATTGCAATCATTGAATTTTGGATTGTCAACTCGTAGGTCTAAAGCCCCATCTACAGACTTTGTAATCTGTAGGTCTGTAATCCGTGGTTAATAAGAAATTGATGTCACAGTAACGGATTGCTTTGTCTACACAGTCCTGATCCAAAAGAACTTACTTCGTAGAAGTTGGATCAACTTACTCTATGACTAGTTAATACGGACTGCCAATCACCTTTAAGTAAATAATTGTGCACACATCGAAATAAAAGTACCAATGGCAGTGAAAGTATCTATTGGTATGGAAACATAATAAATAAAATGATGGCCTTATGCGAAGAGCTATTTAAAAAATATTTTTCTATAAATCTAAACACTTCAGGAAGCACGGCAACTCTGAAATAGTTTTTTTTAAGGCATACCGAGTTCTCAAAAATAGTGGCTGTGCTCTTGTAGGGCAAACTTCATAATTATATTGTTTGTTTCACTGGATGGACGTAATCTAAAAAAAAAAGTCATTTTAGTTTTGTTTGTTGATCAGCTGACTGCTTGGCTCCATCACTTTGCTGTAGATTTTCTTTTAAAGAGCTATACCGGATGAAATTTCTGACCATCTCATTGATTGGCACGGTCACGAGATTAAGGATAAATTCTGTGTACACACAAATATAATTTAAAAGAACTACTTAGACGGAGTCTATAGATGGGACTTGAGTCTTATTTAGTCATGGGTACCTTAACTTCATGTAAATCTCAACTAGGCCAACCCAAATATCTTCTATTTAGAAAAAAAAAGTTAATATTTTATTTTGGGTGCTCTTTACACTTAATTATTTTTCCTATCTTTGAAAATTAAATGTATTTTCTTATTTTATAAGCCTCCACTAATCTTTATATCTAGGCTAAATTGTATTCAAATCGAACTAAAAACTTCGAATTAAAGTTGATCCCAGATTTGAATTTGATGGAATTTAATCCTTAATTTTAGTTCAAAAGTCAGACTTCTGGATAACAATTTTTTTTAGAAACTCAATAAATCAGCTATAAAAATATAACCAACAATTTCATACTTCAGGTTGGCCTACTTACAGGTAACCTAGCTTTTTTTTTGTATCGCTTCTTACTACTTGTTCAGATTATACACCTATGTACTAAATACACTAATGGTTTAGGGATTATGAAGGTTTATTTGAGAGAAAGTGCACCTGCATTTGCATGGAAGGAAAGTGGAAAACCATCTAGGAAAAAAACTTTCAGTGCACCCGATCAGGTTCGAACCCCGATCTCCTCGTATTCAGCATTTTTGTTCAACACGAGAGTAGCACTTTAGACCATGTGGCCACTAGTAGGTCTAGCTGAATTTACATTTTATTTTGGACTCTAAATATCATTTAGGACTTATGTTTACCTAACATTGGGTTTGGATTTGTTTTAAAAATAGTCATTAAAAAATATTGAATCCAGAATTTTGTTCAGTTAGTAAAAATCTAGATTTGATTCAAAATTTATATTTTTAATACACAAAGGCCTTATTATCCTTAGTATGATAAAGTTAGTCTACATGGTGTTTTGGTTTATGACTATAGATCATTCAGCGTAGGAATAGTGGTAACAGACAGCTGGCAAAAGTTGGCAGATCTACTCTCGTGCATCAATTCGGTCTAGGGGTGAGGTGTTGGACTTCTGTGTTGAGGGTCTGGGGTTCGATCCCTTGTCTCGGCACAGATTCATCTGATTGCCAAACCCTTCCTTCGCCTCTGACAAGACGTGTATTAATCACAACTTGTGAATGTGGGGAATCCCAGGCCTCTATCGTGATTCGGTTTCCACCTTAAACTAAAAGTCCTCCATTTCATTTCACAATCGCCTACCATTACGCATTAGCGTAAGTTCGTATAACCTCAATGGGTAGTAAGACGCGGTGCTAATAATAATAATAATAATAATACAAGACCATCTGTTGAATTGTTACTTTTGCCAGTCAAAACTATAACAGCAAACAATTAGTTTTCTATTATTTCTTTAAAGCATATTTAGGTTATTTAAATACAAACTTATGAAAATAGCCGTTTGAATTTTTTTTTGGTGGAAACTGCTTTTGTAGTTCACTTAAAAATATTTTACAAATGGGAGCTTCAAGAAAAGCTGCCGTATTTTTATTTTTATAAAGACGGTAAACTGGACAAAATGAGCGAGGTTAATGACGCCCCACAATTATTATTTTTGGCTGTTTTCATGTGCATATGTGAACAAAATAAAAATGTTTTATTTTGTTTTTTGGCACCATGTCTTACTAACTGTTCAGGTTATACTCTTATGTACTAATTATGCAGAGGTGCTAGGGATGAGGAAGAAATTTAGAGGTACTGTACCCACATTTATATAAAGAGAGAGTGGAAATAGTGTTGAAAAAAACCACTCGGTACACCTGACCGGGATTTGATTCCCGATAGCCCTATTATCGGCAGTCTAGTCTTAACATGAAAGGGACACCTTAGACTATGTGGCCACTGAATGGATCTTTCTCTAAGTTATAAAACACATTTATTTATTTTGGTGGTCTGTTATAGCAAGATACAAGCGTGAAAATAATTCATGCATTAGGCTATATATCTTGTCACAACCGCAAAACTAAAAAAAAAAAATACTCACCTTATCATGTCATTCCCTTACGAGGTTGGCAATAAATTATGAATATAGTTTAAAAAAAACCTTCGTACTTAATCCAACTTGACTAACTTTCTCCGCACTTCCCTATCCTTTCATACTCCCTTCACTCGGGAAACATCCATACACCGAGTTATTCATGCTCTCTTATTATTAAGACACTTAATGTTTCTCTTTTTCACACAGTCTTCTACAACATCTTACATGCCCTACCGCTTTCGTTTGATTAACACAATCTAACTTCATATATTTCCTTCATCACTCGATCCACACTAATGTTCTCAACATGTCCAAACCATCATAATTCCCTTCTTTCTCATTTACCTATCTGATTCCTTTTCAAACCACACTCCTTTATTTAATAGTTTGATTAATATTCTTTGTTCTTTCATTTATATTCCATTCACCGTAGGAATCGACTTCTGAAAGGCCTTTTTTCCCTACCATAAATCTACTATATAGTAGGATATTGGTAGGAAAAAAGACCTTTAAGAGAGTAATTCCTACCGTGAATGGAATATAGTTAGGAAAAAGCCAATTATATAGTAATCCTTAGGGATGTCGCTGCTCATCCCCACATCCTCCTTCACATTATCTATAGATATGTCAATCTGTCAGGATAATCTATCAAATGGTGAAAGTTGTCTAATAGTCAAACTCGATGTGATAATGGATTTGTTGCAGACTAAAGTACATGATGTGAGGTAGATAGATAATTAGTTAAAATACCACAAAAGTAGTTCAAGTCGGACATTCTAGCAAACAGTCCTTGGACACGTGAACTACTACACCTCATCCTGGACACGAGCCACATAAGTCCTGCCTTGACGGGCCTTGCCGTCAACTATCAAAAACCTCTTAACACTATCCAAAGGATCTCTGAAACCAAGACGTCCCTTGTCCTTGTTTTGCTAAATGTAATTTACTGGTATGTAACTATACACAAGCAAAGCTGATTTTCAAAACATATGTGTAAACTTATTAGGGACTGTTCAGAATAGCTTGGCTGACTCGTGCTGTCACTATTACGAGGGCACTTTACTAGACACTGACAGGGAAGTATTATTGAAAGCATTTAGTAAAACATTTGGTTGATGTAGGTTGTTTTAATAATAATTATTCCCACAGGTCAACATTAGTGACTTTTGCTAGCTGTCAATTAGCATAACTCCTACACTGGATGGACTTGGTAGCCGGCTTGTTTACCAAATAGCAATTTTTCAAAAATCAGTTTTTAGAAATTCAATTATTTGAAAACCAATTTTTCGAAAATATCTTTTTTCAAAATCACTCGAGCAAAAATAAATTTTTCTTAATCATTTTTTTGTAAATGCAGTTTTCCGAAGGCCAATTTTTTGATCTAGAAACTCTTCGAACGAAAAGTTTTTTGAAAATAAATTTCTTTCAAATCTATTTTTCAAAATAAAAGTTTCAAAAAGGAGGTCTTCAAAAATAAATTTTATTGAATTAAATGTGATTTTGACAAATATATTGTTCGGAAAATTGATGGTTCGAAATATTGATTTTTGACTAAATTACTTTCGGTCTTTTTGTATTCAGTGAATTGATTTCGATAAATTGATTTTTTGAGCTGGGGTGGTGGGGGGTTATATAATAATTTTCATAATTGCACCATTATATATTTCAATTACTGTAATATTTGGAAATTTAATTTGAAGTAGGCGGATAAGAAAGATAGGAAATCAGCGATGACCCCTAAGAAGTGGGGGTGTAAAAATTTGATTTCAAAGGATTTAAATGGTAATATTTAAACTAATTTGTAATTTAATCTGATCCTCGGCCTACCCTCTGTCACTGTGTACACCACTGATCAAACAGGTCTGTGTTAACACATTCTTCTTCACACCCAGGATGTGCAGTTGGTGGGAGTGGGGCATATAATAATATCTTAGCTGCCCCTTCCCCTCTTCCTGATACAATAGTGTTTACATAATTGATATAAAACAATAATTTCAATTATTGTACCCACTTCAAAACTCTATGTACAAAGAGTAAATACTTTAACCATTTCTATAAATATTACGGTAAGACTCTTCTAGTTTTCATTTAAGTGCAAATTTACAGTTAAACTAAAAATCAACCAAAAGAAGTATTCCCTTGAAAAGCCCTAATTACTACACAAAATTATTTATTTTATATTAAATATAATTAAACAAAATATAATTTATTGACAGAACATAGGGCTAATCATATTTTTGTAATATTCTTGATTTTATGGGGGAGAGCCTTCAGCCCCCAGTGGGTGGTCCTGGTGTCGATGTATAAAGCAGTAATGTCACAAACTTTATAATAATCATCAAAAGTCATAAGCAGCTCATATGAAATCTATAAACTCTGACAACATCCATTTATTATTGATTAGCAGAAGTACTAGACGTTTACCCCTGGCAACACACTTTTTTTTTGCTTTAAACAGACAAAAAAAAATATCTTTATTGTATTTCTTCTGACTCAGCTTTTATTAATTTTAAAAAAATAGTCAAAAATTTAAAATTCCAGCTTTGAGGTGCACATATCTGTGCACAGTGGCTACTAATTTTTAAATTTTGTGCTTACCTCAATTCGTGGGACAATTACCTACAATAATTCCTGTCCACACAAATATTCTGTAATGTACGTTAATATGATAAATTATGATTTAAAAAAATCCACTTTAGTTGGTTTAGTTTTTGGGATTTTCTTTATTCTTGAATTAAAAAATAATACTTTGAAGTAAAATTAACCAAATGCAACCTATCTCAGCTACATTAAGGTCAGAAACGGTTTTGATGGCAACAAAATGGACTAAAACAATTTTCCAATATTCATGTCAAGTCACTAGACCTGCAGTTGTCATTTTTCATACCAATAAAATTATATTAATAGAATAAAATCAATGGTTGACCACATTAAAGATGTTTGTATTATGTAAAAGTGTCTTCTAATACTAATAAGTAACAATATTAAAACTTCACTAACTGATGAGTGACAATGCAGTCCAAGTTTGAATCTGGGTCGGATGATTTCAGGAGTGGTTTTCTACTTTTCTTATGTGCATTACATCTCGTTGCCCATCAGAGCTAATGGAGCAGGGATGAGGAAGATATTTATTTAATTTACTTGAGGTATTTAACATGCACTTTCTGAAGCGACTATATCAACACATGAGAATTTCTATGAGTGAGAGCAATCGGTATTTTGACATGGCTCCCACCGCGCTTTTACATGCCACAACTGACATGGGACTGACGGCTTTACCTCCGCTCCGAAGGAAGTTTTGCTACGGATTTTTATTGTTTAGGAAAATTCCGTCAACCACGGTTGGGTTTGAACTGACAATTATCGGACCCTGAGGCAAGCCCTTTACCCCAAGATCACCGAGTTGACATGAGGAAGGTAGAGATTATATTAAATTAACCCACATTTGAATAGAGGGTGAGTGTTGAGTCATCCTCGACTCCCTAGACCAGGGTTATTCAATTAGATATCCAAGCGAGCCACTCCAAAAGATAATATTTTGTAGGCCAGGCATTTAATTCAATGGAATGTTCTTGGCAGTAATTTGGAACATTATTAGATTATACCTTTGTAGTTTAAATGGGGTTGGGGTGGGGGCATTAGGGGGAGTGAAACATAATTTTATATTATATATAATATGGATATATTTCATTGGAATTAAAAAAATGTAAAAGTTATAATAGAACTAGGTAAGATATATGAAAAAGTATATCATGTCAAAATAATTTAAACATAAATAATCGTTAAAATACAAACTATTAATGGGGAAAATACAACAAGACTAATTACAATCATAGCACTCCACCATTACTATAAATAACGCATGATCAATAATCCAGGCAAATATCAACTGGCGAGAAATCGGCTGCTGTTGGGTGAAGGGGAAAAGAGATGTGAGTCACTCTCGGCCAGCAGCATTGTTCAAGGTCCAAAGCAAGAACATGTTATATAGCTCAGCTGTTATGTGGTGGCACTTGAGGGAGAGTGACTGGGGGTAGAGTGGGGGATGCACGCTGTTGGAGGGTAAGCTCGCACTCCCTTGTAAACACACGAGGAGCGAGTAACTCTGGACCTGCAGCTTCTCCCACCACTGGTAAGAGACTGAAGATCTCTCTGGCTGTTCAAGGTCAGGCGCCTCTACATTCCGTCAGAACTAAACGACGCATCTCCAGTGATACATTAGTTGGACTTACAATCCGCAGAGCTTGGCGGGCCAGCCGCAAATTAAATAGTTCTGCCCTAGACCATGTAACCATTGAAACCTCCTAGTGGTTTTTTTTACGACCGCGTTTCACTACTTGTTCAGGTCATACGCGTATGTATTAATTATACTAATAGTTTTTAGGGATGAGGAGGATCATATTTAAAGGATGTGTGCCCACATTTGCATGAAGGGAAAGTAGATAAAATATTTTGGGAAAACCACTCTTAGTACAGGCACTAAATGACACCATCTCTTTCTAGCACGTTGGTTTCTTTGAAAGTGTTATTCTTTTTCCACTTAGCGGAGCTGCCGTTTTGTAGCTTAAAAATGAACACCGTGATTTCATTGAAATTAGCAAGCTCTTTTATATAACATTCACTGATGCATCTTTTGAAAGGAATATAAACTAAACTGCAACTTAAGAATAGAACAGCCAATGGTGAAAAGTCTTATCAAAACATCATAATTTTTGGATAAGAACTTTCTTGAATACTTCAAGAACAAAAGTTTTCTTTTGAACCTCCTTACTAGCCATTCGTGCTTCCACATTTTTACACTATTGGAGTAGGAATGAGGAAGTTAAAAGTTTAAAGGAAAGGAGGGAGAATGAAAATACATTTAGGAAAAAACCTTTTTTTAGAAACCTGACTGGAATTTGAACTACTATATTTTAGTTTTATGTATGCGTGATATGTTAGATTATGCAAACATTGATGTAAATTTGATTTATTAATGCTCAATAATGGTAAAATATTTAAATACTATTTTATTACTATGCAAGGATAGGGAAGTGAGGAGAAAGTTAGTGAAGATGGATTAAGTACAGAGTTGTTTTTTTAGCTATATGCACAGTCTCTTGCCTACCTATTAAGGGAACGGCGTAATTAGGTATTCATATACTATTTTATTGAACAAACTCACTGTTAGTAAAACACAAGCTTTGTAAGATGATCACATTTTATGGGTTTTAACTAACTTATCATCCGCTTGAGTAGTTGAATGGTTTTAGCTGTCACTCTTGCAATAGACTGGACTGCCGATGAATCTCGCTTAGGTCTACTGAGGGTGTTTTTTTTCCCTAGGTCTCCACTCTCCTTCAATGCATATTTAGGTAAACTCCCTCTGAATTCAACCTTCCACATTCCTAAAACTCTAGCTTAAAAAGTACCTCTGTGTATAGTAGGGACGAGTAGTATTTAAATATAAAAACTAAATCGTCGTAATTAGACTCGCTGTAGACAGTGTTGATTCTCATGCTCGGGCTTAGTTCTCTCCTTGGACTTTAGTTTCTTTAAGAAGCTGAAGAGCCTAATTGGCATAAGTATGAAGTTAAAAACTATATTTGGAGGTAAATAGCTCTGACCTTGATACTCGGATTAACAATACACATTTCCAAAATGCAGAAGAAGAAATACATTATCATTTTATATGCAATATTATTTTAAATACAATAGCTGCACGTCTATAAAAAAAGTATTGTATTATTTACTAATTATGCTAATGGGTTAGGAATGTGGAAGGTTACATTTAGAGGAAGAGTATTTACATTAATGTAGAGAGAGAGAGGGAACCCATTTAGGAAAAACCACCCTCAATACACCTAACTGTGCTTGGACCACAATCTACCCGTCATCGGTAGTCCAGTCTATTGGTAGAATGATGCCCCAAAAAAGTATTGTTAAATTTAAGCTTTATTCCTCCTACCCGGGCTTGAAGTCATTTTGTCCTGACAACCGAGTCGCAACCAGTGCTCAAAGAAATGCTGCCTTAAAGTATTAAATGAACTCAAATTATGGCTCATTTTAAAGGTATCATTATTATTATTATTATTATTATTATTATTACTACTAGCACCGCATCTTACTACCTGTTCATGTTATACACACTTACGCTAATGTGTAATGGTAGGATGATTGTGAGATGAAATGGAGGACCTACAGTTTAACGTGGGATCCGAGCCACGGCGGAGGCCTGGCATTCCTCACATTCACAAGTTGTGATTAATACACGTCTTGTCAGAGGTGAAGGAAGTGTTCGGCACTCAGATAAATCTGTGGCGGGACCGAGGATTGAACCTCGGACCCCGAGCGCGGAAGTCTGACACCTCACCCCATAGACCGCCAGGTCACCCTAAAGGTATCTTCTTGAGATATACTGCACCCATCATTAACCAAGACTACCTTGCTTTATTACACTATGGCATAGCTTGTAAGTTGGGGCAGTTAGTAAAGTCCACCAAGGTAAGATGCCTATCTTCCCGGATAAATGGAGTGTACATACTCTGAACTTGAGTATTATTATAGAACATCCAAAATAGCTGTAGGCCTATGTTCCATTTTGTAATCATCTTAAAGATATTTAGTTGTTAATCTGAACATGAATTACCACAATGGAGCATAAACTATGATACTATTTTAATTTCAGTACAGCAATTTAGCAATATTTTAAAATTAGTGAAGCCTAGATATTAAAATAACTACACAGTGTAAAGAAGCTATATTTGAAATTGATTTCTTTTGGTGAGCATGCCTTATTACATATTGGGGTTGTATGCTTATTTACTAATTATACTAATTAATGTGTCAGGAATGGGAAGGTTGAATGTTAGAAATAGTGTACCTGCATTTGTGGACAGAGAATGGAAAGAAATTTAGAAAAAAAGAAATCCTCAATACAACCGATCAGGAATCAAACCCTGATATAATTGGCAATCTTTTCTACTGTGAGATGAACACTTTGAGTAATTTCTAGTCATTTGGGAATTTTAGGTCATATGTTCTTGGTTTATATCCATTTTGAGATATTTTAAGGAATTTTATATTGAATAAGTATATAAGAAGAAAGGAAAGTAGTAGAGGAGTTTAAAGAGCAAATAAGATTAAAAGAAAGTGAAATAAATCAAAGTGATTTTAAAGAAAATAAGATGTTCTGGGATGAAAACAGTATAAGAGATTGATGGTGGGAGTATTTTGAGCAATTGTAATTCTATTGCGAAAATGTAGACACTAACAGATAAAAGGAAAAATGTTAAGATGAGTGAAAGAATTAACGAGGCTGAAGTGTTAACAGTTTTGGAAGTGTTAAAGAGTGGCTAAGGTACGGGAGTAGATGAAATCACGAGTGGAATGCTTACTGTGGGGCCATGGTACTGCTTGCTAGTTTGTTGTTCAAAGTATGTGCTAGGATTTAGAATGTCCCTAATGACTGGAAGAAAGCCGTCAATTGTTCCTCCATACAAAGGCAGAAAGAGGGTTAGAATTATAGGGCAAATAGTTTGTTGAGTATTCTAGACAAAGATTTGGGAAAGTCTTAATTGAGAGGGTGAGTGAAAAAACTGCGGACAAGATCTGGGGGGTGTAATATGGTTTCATGTCAGTTAGAGGTTGCATGGACCAGATATTTGCATTACAACAAATGATTGAGAAATGTATGCCAGTAAGGAAGAAAGTTTACTGTGCATTCCTTGTTCTGAAGATCGGGTGAAAAGGAGTATATTATGGAATGTTCTTTAAGATTATGAATGTATGGTTAGTAAATGCAATTATAGCGATGTAGGATGGAAGTAAAGCATATGTTAGACCAGGTTGTGTTATGTCCCCATCGTTGTTTAATGTTTTCATGGATAAGTGTATCAGGGATGCTTGTGTGAACGCAGTTGGTGTAAAAATAGACTTTATTGCAGAATGTATTAAGTTGTTTGAATGTGGTGACAAGACAGAATGGATCCTCCTATAAATATCTTCAAAACTAAGGTGATAGTTTTTGATAAGGATACATCAGGAAATGATTGTCAACTTAGTGTAAATTGTTGGCTGTGAAGAGTGTGTTTGTCAGGAGAAACACAAGAGCAAGGTGAATGCGGTTGGAGTGAGATATCTCAGAAACGTATGTGGAAAAACTCGTATGGACAGAGTCAATAATGAATGGGTGCTGAAGGAGGGAGGTTTGAAAGAGAATCCAATATATGTCAATGTGAAAGAAGTATCTTACGTTGTTTTGGGCATGTTGAGAGGAGTGTGAATAGAGTGATGAAGCAAATATATGAAGGTAGAGAGTGTGGATCAAAAGGATAGAGTTGGCCATGCAAGATATAACTAAATGTGTTAGACGAATTTGTGAAAAAGAGAAACACTAAGAGTTTTAAGAATAAAACAGCTTTTATGACTCGATACATGGATGTTGTTGAAATGAAGGGGGTGTGCAAGGATAGGGAAGTGTGGAGAAAGTTAGTGAGCATGGATTAAGTATGAAGTTTTTTTATAGCTTTACTCACAGTTTCTTGCCTACCCCATAAGGGAACATTGTGATTATGTATATGTATGTTTAAATACCTACTTAAGATATTTTAGAGATTCAGAATACTCGGAACAAATTTTTTTCAGTAGACACTTGTCAGTTTGAGAATATTATTTAGGCGATGAACTTTGGATCCTCTTTGCTTGTCTGGAGAGGTTACGTTGGAAGGTTGTAGCTATTACTTCAGAAGAATATATTTATAAATCATCAGAATGCAAGAGTCTAGTTTTTAAAGAATTTTCATTGCTTTTTTTTAGTTTTTATTTGTAAATTGCGTGTTTGATTTATTTGTATGGATTCATTACAAGTGTTTGTTTAAACATTTAGGTCTTTTTTTAAAATTTGAGTAATTTAAAAAAATTATTTAGATCATTTTTTGATTATTTTTAGCTATTCAAAATATGGGCCCTGCTAATTATGAATAGTACATAGCATATAGTGCATACATTGTCAATTAAATCTAGTGATTAGAGTATGACTCAACTAATTTCATCTTCTTCTAAAAGTTGTTCTAACAACCTCTTTGCTTCAGCAGACAAGATCACTGTAAATACTTCACGCAAAGGTTCACTCAAAAGAACAAAATTCTTTTTAGATTCCAAATCTGACATTTTTTTTAACCCTTGAATCTCTAAAATTCTTAAGGACTCAATAATGTGTAAGGTCTCTACAGAACAGGAGATATAAAATAAAAAGTAGCCACAAGTATAACCGACCATTTGTATATTTGGCTTTATTCCTTTTAAACAAAATACCATTAGAATATTCTTACAAATGAGCTTGAGTGTTTTGTTACATTTCAAACTCACACCGATACACAACCAAATTACACAATTCACAACACAAGAAATTACCTTTTCTGATTTATCATATTCACCATAAAACTTCATTAATGAAAGTGAAATATGTGTGGTGAGAGAAAACAAGACTTTTTTTAGTTTACAAAAAAAAAAAAGATTGGCGGCACCAGTTTAATTAACGAAAATATATAAATTTAAGATTCAGATTTACTTAGTGATAGTAGGATTCAATGACTCTTAATTATTGGCGAAAAGGGTGGTAAGGAAGGGGGAGGGGGGATATAACTCATTTTTACTTTAAATTAGAAAATAAAAATAATTTGTACCCACTGAAGAATAATGCTAATAATAATTATAATAATGGAATTAATTCTAAGTAATTTAAAAACGTTACTTTAATCATTGAGTATCCCACTTGAACAAAATATTAGATGTGGGGGGATATGGTCTCTCTATCCCCTCTTACCTCCACAAACATCGTTAATGTTAGTGATTTTATAATATTTATGATACTTTAATTATGCATATTAGCTCACAATAGGTACCTTAAGAAAAGGACTGATAGATAAAAATAAAAACTATGTAGCAATCATTAGAAAAATATATTATAATATTTGTAGAGAATATTGCACAATAAAAAAAAAAGAGGCAAAAGCTTTAAATCGGCCGATTGTGCGATTGACTGCAATTCATGGGGAATGTAGTGTAAAATGTGGGCAATACCTAAATTAATCTAGACTTTGTTATTTCCATCCATAATCAGGTATTAAGATATTACAGACCAATTTTCATAGGAAGAGCCTAGTTGGTATTATCTATGAAAAGTCACCGCTGCATATCATGACTTGATGTAAATGAGGGCCTTCTTATGAACATTGGATTATATAATTCCTGGCCTTAGGTCTAGATGTTTTCCTCTTGCAGTTGTAGGTTAAGTTTTTAAGTTAAAATGGCTAAAACACAAAAAGAACAAGAGAGAAACTTTTCCACATTGGTATGATTGTGTTCATTTTTTATATTTTATCACCGTATCTTACTACTTGTTCAGGTTATACATATATAGGATAATTACTGTAATGGGGTAAGGATGAGTAAGGAAGCATTTTAGAGGTAATCTACCCGCATTAGCTTGGAAAGAGAGTGAGAAACCATTGAGAAAAAACCTCCCTGAGTAGATCCCTTGGACCAGTGGTTCCCAAACTGGATTTTGCAAAGGGGTGTAAGGGTTTCTGTGAGGCGATTATGCGTATTGGTGATAAAACATTATTAATGCTTCTAAATGTTTATGCTAAGCATTCATACACATCAATCTGACTAGCAGCATATCCAGTTTAACTGTGAAATATAAATGTAAGAAATAAATAAACTTTGTTTTAGACTTAATTATCCGACAATTTAGCTCAGTTGGTAGTGTGTTTCTACTGAGCTAAAGGTCCCAGGTTCGATTCCTGGCATGGTAAAAATATCTCTCATTTTTGAAATGTGGATGTACCCTTTCACATTGATAAATTAACGACCAGGGGTTGGATGTTGTACCTGTCTTAGTCTTAAGTTAGATTATAAGGCATATGAAGTTACAACAGGACTAGCAAGCTGTAAACTGAGATGGATGTAAAAAAAACACTTTATTTATAACATAAGCTTAGAACTCAAATATTTAGACGTATTTTTTATTCAACACTCCAAAACTGGTAATATAGTTGTATAAGGAAATGGGATGAGTCAGGAACATAAAAGGGGTTTCTCAGTAGGTCTTACAGCGTGTCGTCGGATAAAATAATGTCAGAACCACTGCTTTAGATCGTTTGGCTACTGAAATGGCTCTTCATTTTTATGTGTATTACTTAGTTATTAAATAAAATATAAACCATAAATAAATGTTTAAGATGGATCATAAGGGAATGCAGCTAAAGGATGTTTAAAGTAAAGTTTAGTTTAATTTTCTACTCATAGTAGGCCCAACAGTTCTTGAATATTTCTCACCAGAATCACAGCGTATTACATAGGCTTTTAGATTAAAAGTTAAAGTCACGGTAAAATAACATAATCCTTATGAAAAATGTTCAGAAACTGTTGGGATTACTTTATGAATCCATGACTGTTTCCAGCCTGTGGTAGCTTCATATGCTTTACAATCTAACTTAAGACTAGGATATATATACACAACATCCAGTCCCTGACTGTTAATTTATCAATGTGAAAGGGTGCACCCATATTTTCAGCCATACTGGGAATAGAACCCGGGACCCTTAGCTCAGTAGGCAGACACACTATCGACTGAGCTTAAGGTGTTGGACTGTTGAGAGTACCATGCGCATAAAATTTAACCAAAATATGGTATCTACAGAACCAATATTTGCTTTATTTTGACAAAAAATAAAAAATACATATTTTTTTCTCTTCCATCATAAACTAAACACTTTTGACTATAATGTGAATCTGAATTAAGTTAAATATAAACTTAAGGGTTGTTATATTTGTATTATAATTATATTGGTACCTCCCTTGGTGACCACATGGTCTAAGGTGTCACTCTCACAATAGACTAGACTGCCAATGACCGAGAGATCATTATTCATATCTGTCAGGTGTACTGAAGGTAGTTTTCCCATAATGGTTTTCCACCATCCCTCCATGAAAATGTGGGCACACTTCATCATAATTCAATCTCCCTTATCCCTAACACAATGGCATAATTATTATATAGGTGTATAACCCAAATGGGTAGTAAGATAGTAAGATAAAAAATAAATATATATCAAAGCACATAAGTTAAAAGTAGATATAAACCAACATACAGTGCGGTCTGATTCTTCTTTTTGTAAACGTTGTCGAAACACACAATTTGGAATTGCACAGGGTGTATTTTAATTGGCATTACATATTCTAGGGGCATAAATAACATCGACCAAACAAGAAAAGTTCATATAGACATGGGTCTAGAAATGCTTAATTTCTATGGCAAGAAGAATTTTATTGTTTAATTAATAATTGATCCAATAAAAGAAGTAATAAGCAATAAAACAATATTTTTTTAACTCAAACAAAAACATAAGAATAAAGAGCTTTTGTTTTTAAAATTTGTTCAAAATGGCGTCCTATACTTCATTGCACCCTCTAAGCTTGCGTTCCATGCTTTGCCTTACTATGTTGAGTATACCTTTGGTGTTATGTATTATCTCACATCCATTTACGATACACTTATTTAAAACATCAACATCAGGTACATGAGCTGCATGAGCAATGGATTTTAACTGTCCCTATGGATAAAACAAATCCGGGGTTTCAAATCTGGTGACTAAGCAGCCCGTTCATTGGCTCCCCCCACGACCAATCTCTCTTTGTGGAAAATCTTTAATATCTCCAAAACTAGATGTTTATATTAGCTTTTCTTGATTGATAGATGGGAATACGCCCCTAGAATAGTTGATCCCAGTTATAACACATCCTGTATATTGATCTAAGCCAGGCATGTTCATATTTCACTAACTAATTCCTAATTTTCAAGTAACATCCCAAATTGGGGTTTTAAACATTATTTATAAAAAGATGACTTTGACTGTATTGTGTGTTGGTTTTTACTTTACCTACTTCTAACTTTTGTGCTAATTTTAATATCTGTCTAGAAAGTAATGAACAAACTTTGAACTATTCCGACAACCAAATTTGTATACTATTAATGCTTCCTTGATTTGAAAAATAAAATAAAAATTAATATATTGATCAATGTTTTAGACTAGCAAAGTTATTTAAATAATGTTTACATTTTTCCAAATAAATAAACATTAACAAAGAGAAACAACACAAAAATAAACATTTCCTACTATGTAAAAGAAGATGTAACACTATATTTATAATTATATTCATTATTTTGGCTGAATATTTTGACACCACTTTAGACAAGTTTAGAAACCTTATGATTATTTTAACAACAAAACTCCTAAAGTTTTGTGATCATTTTATTTGGTTGATATGAAAACTGTATATTATATTATTTCTTTACAGTCAAGGCATTTTCATTAAATACATTTTAACTTATACTTTATTATGTATATTTCATGTATATTTTTGTGAGTTTGTAAATAGTGCTAGTAATGTTTGTTCTTAAGATTAAATAAGCATATGTATGAGGTTAGTTTTTTAAATACATTCTAAAACTAGCGTGACTTATAATTACAGAAAAACCTTACTTTAAAACAATGGGTTTTTTTCACCACGTTTAATTACCCATTCAGGATATTCTTACACTTAGATTACACTAATGGAATAGTGGTGGGGATGAAATACAACTATGGTTGCATGAAGGGAGAGTGGGAAACCATTTAGTAAAAAGTACCATCATTAGGTTTGACCAGGATTTGAACCCTGATTTCTCCATTACCAATAATCCAATCAAACACGAGAGTTATCAGATCATGCGCGCACCAACGTGGGTGTCTCTTTAATTATCCAATGTTTTGACCAAAATTCTTTTCACCATTTTAGAAAACAATCGTACAACATAATAGGATGTGCAAGAACCACTTTTCAACTATAGGCTATAATATGAAAACATATCAAGACGAGAGAACAAGACGAAAAAAACTTATTTTCAAGTATAGAAATTTAAAACTAAAATTAAAGTAAACATATTGAATTATGATTAGTCGCTTAGCAGCCCTTCAGAGTCTCATTTAGCTGTGTTATCTGATAGTTTATGATAATATTGATCACTCGGGAGCTGATGATTTCCACACATCCATTACATAATAATAATAATATTTAGCACCGCGTCTTACTACCCGTTCGGGTTATAAGCTTTAAGTACTAATTACTCTAATGGATTAGGAATTGGGAAGGTTGAATTAGATGAAGTGAACCCGCATTTGCGTGGAGGGAGAGTGGAAAACCATTTAGGAAAAACCACCCCCAGTTCACCTGACCGAGATTCGAACCTCGATCTCCCCGTCCTCAGCAGTCGAGCTTCAACACGACAAGCGCGTTAGCCAACTACGCCACCGAGGCAGGTCACATCCATTACAGACTCAGCCTTAAAACATGAGTAAAGAATGAGCTTGAGCACGGGACAAATCCTGGATAGCTCAGTGGTAGGCATTAGTACACTAAGCCAAAGGTCCCGAGTTGGATACCAGTGTCTAGGTGTCATTTTTCAACTAATTTAAACTAATATAATTAGCAATCAAACACAAGACCATTGATTTACCATGTAAATTAATACCAATTAACAATTTAATAAAATAAGTTTATCAATTAGTTACAATTCCTATTTTCCATAGCAACTATAATTCAAATTTGGATTTGTAGGTAAAACTGATACGAATTTGATTCAACCCATCTCTAAATTTATATTGAAATGTTTGACTGTTAAATATCCCTAGCTCCTGCACACTAAAGAATTTTGTTCACAGCTTGAACATAATATAAGCTAGAGGTGTGATGACTCATGAGTTTTGTGATTACCGCAAGAAAATAAATAGCTCGATTCGACTTTAAAAGTAGTTCAGGGTATTTTGGTAATTTAAATATTTACATGAAAAAATGTACTTTATTTTAAAATAAAATAAAACAATAATTTTAATATAATCTTTTTTTTCTCATTTTTAAAGGATGACACCTGGACACTGGAACCAAACCAGGTATATTTAGCTCAGTGCACTGATTATCTAACTACCGAGCTATCCAGCATTCATGCCTTGCTCAGGGTCATTCTTCCCCCATAGCTTAAGGCAGATTCTGACTACAAGACAAATCCTGGATAGTGCAGTGGTAGAGCATTGACGAGCTAAGCAAAAGGTACTAGGTTTGATTACTGTGTCTAGGTATCATTATTAAAATTTACAAATTTGTTTGTTGCAGGTATATCCATAACCTAATCATGTACGATTAAACTGTAAACGCAGTAGCCTACCTCCAAAACTTTTTTTTTTAGTTTAATTATTTGCTTTATAAAAATAAAATAATAAAAATAACTTTTATTTAAAAAAATAATTAAGACACATAAATAAAATGTGTGTTTACGGACAAATAACCAAATACCTTAGTCATAATAGTGAGGTTTAACTATGTATATATATGTAGTTTTTAAATATATGTGACATAGTTATCATTGTAAAATCATAGTTTCTATTATTTAAATATTCTCTTAAAACGTATTTATAAGCTAATTATGGTAGTGATTACATCAAACAGATACAAGATTTAAAATGTTTCCATTTCCATGCGATATGTATTTTTTTACTGTTTATATTACAAAGAGAAAAAAAAGAGGGCGATGAAAAAAAACGTCAAGGCGGAAGTGTAGGGAACGAGTGAAAATGTAAGTTTTTTTTGCAGTATTTATAGATTTTTTTTTTGGATGGGGGGGCAAAATAAATAAAATATTGCCCCAGTAGAAACATAGATTTAAGTTTTCTTCACATGTTGATATCAAAAGTTCTTTAATATTTGTCATGAGCATAGCAAAATTAGATGACAAAATATTTTAAATGAAGAGAAAAAGTTATCATTAAATTCCAGGACACCCATGACAGATACTCAAGAGCTGTGATATCGCTATGTGAAGAAAACTAAACTCTTGTGTTTATGTTGGAGCAATATCAGATTTATTCTGATCAAAAAATTGCAAAAACACTGCACTTAACTTATATTCCTTACAATCCCAACCTAGCGGTAAGAGCATATCTAAAATATAGCCTTAAATAATGACAATTTCCACTTGATTTTTTTGTGACTACCATTCAGTCAATAACAAACCAAATCTTTATTTTTTGATCACATTTATTAGAAAAAAGATGAAATAACCTGAGGTTTTCGTATTAACTTGTATACTTAAAGAGCCCATTTTACAGCTGATTGAATAGGATATTAGCTCTGTTATTACTACCATCAAACCAGAAATCACAATGAAACAAAGTTTTACACATTCTTTACTTGACAACAACAAAATTGGTTACAGTAATCTCTTGGAAATTTGACACTTGATAACTCAACATTCTGTTTAACTCGACACGAGCACACAGTTGTTGGTGCCAGTCATCACAATCCAAGGTCATTCAACTGTATTACCTCTTCATTTGTTTGTGTAACTCGAGTGTAACACTCGAGCTGTGGTGTTTTTACAAGTGACATGTTTGTTACTTTTCCAATTCAGTAACGTGTTACTAAATCAATACAATATATTGACAGTTCTGTATTTCTGTATATTACACACATGTACATAGACCATTATATTAACATGTAATATATTGTACTGTATGTATATTACTGTTACTGTACCGTACAATACTACAGTACAGTACAACTGTACCTATAATATTTGATACTGTACTGTGATTCATCCTTGTTTAGTAAACATGACATTGTAAACAAGCATCTTATGCAAGTTCATTCGTAAAGCTCGACATTTCAATAACTCAACACCATCTCTGTACACATTGGGTCGAGTTCCCGAGATGCTACAGTATTAGCAAAATAGTTTTTTTCATTTTAAAACAATATTTTTCTAAACTTTGTCACATATATTTTTTGAAATACAGTTTCTTTCACTAGTCCCAGTTTAACTGTTTTCTTTCTAAAGATAATTCGAGGTTATCGCACTAGGATGAGATGGCTGGTTCAAGCTGTATTACCTATCAAAGCTACACATTAAGCCCTGTCTAGATATTCCGTATCTGTATGGTGCATAGTAGGAAGTCTGTGGTCCGTAAGAGATTGATGCTATTGAAAGATATTGCTCTCTCTACACAGTCCTAAAGAATAGACACAGAGAACCAATAATTGTTTAGTAAGTACTAAATATTATGTGATCACTGGCACATGCATAAAAATGAAAGCGCCAATGGCAGCCAAATGAGCCGTTGCTCTCTTTCTCTCTGTCTCTCTTTCTATATATATATATATATATATATAGAGAGAGAGAGAGAGAAAATCTTCGTGTTATTTACATAAAGAATGCTAGTACATGATTTTTTTTGCATTTTTAAACTATAGCTAAAATTAGTTAAAAGTATGATAGCTAAACTTGTTTTATAAATATATTTATTTTGATTAAACTTAAATTACATTTCAAATACAAAAGTTTGTGTTTTTGGTTTGTCTATTGATTAGCCGAGTATTGTCTGCTTACTACTTGCTGTAAAAGATTTTCTTTCAATGTGTTGTATTGGACAAAATATATAAAGTTCCATTTGATTGGCATGTTCACGCGATTAAGGATACGGACCGTGTAGACACACTTAAAATTGCTAAGGACCATTAAGAGCAAAGGACTATACAGATGCGAAGTTTTAGGTCAATGTAGATGAGGCTTTATCTTTAATAAAATGGCTTCGGAGTTTGCAATCTTATTATGGATTCCAATGGTCACCGAAAAAAAAGAACGGATAAGAAACCTGGTTATGTGGTTTCAAGCCAATCACAAGATTTCAGTGCAATCCGCTCTGAGTTGATGGTGCTAGTTGAAGTATTTTCAGCTTTGTCCACTCTGAATCAAACTGATCAGCTTATAAGAACCAATTTGCACAAATATAATTGTATTTATATAAAGCTTTGCTCCATCATCATTTAACACAACATTGACAAGGTGATTGTAACTTAGAATATCTGTTTATCTAAGCAACCATCTAACATTTTGGCAGTTGGGTATTTAACGTTGACATTGTAAAATATCATGGGTCAACAGACAATTTTAAGATTTTGTGAATTTGTTGCGCCATTCAAAAAGAATAGATTTTCGCCAAATGTCTGAATCAGATTTAAATGTAAATAATTTTTGTTTTGATCAGGTCAATAAATTTGGGTATACAATTAAAAAATCTTAATCTATAGACATAAAGATTTTGCTTTATACAAATAATGTATTTTCCACATTACTTATGACCACAAAATTTCAAGATTCAGCCAATAAAAAGCCATAAAATAAATTAAATTATTTATCAATTTGATCAAATATCTTGTGTTCCAAGGAAATTGTGCTGTTACAGTGAAATTTCTCACAACGGACACATATGAATAGTGGAAAGGTTAAATTTCTGCAGCAAACTGACTATTTTACATCCATTACTGTTTCCAGTCTGTGGCCTGAGTCTCTTTTATCCAAGCCAAATATTTTCCACTACCGGCTTGCTCGGCCTGTTGTAGCTTCATATGCCTTATAATCTAACTTAAGACTAGGACAGGCACAACATCCAGTCCCCGGCTATTATTTCATCACTATGAAAGGGTAGATACACAATCCACCAATGATACAATTATAGGTCATGCCGGGAATTGAACCCAGGACCCTTAGCTATGTAAACAGACACGCAACTGACTGAGCTAAGGCGTTGGACCAGCAAACATTTAAGATAAAACAACTTCCCAATAAAAATGTTTCTCAATAGCTGATGTGGACACTGCTAGAAATTCATGAACATCTCTAAACAGTAGACAAAAAGTTAAAAAACAAGTCAATATTCACATATTTTAGTTATATGAAAAGATGTCTGTTGACTCTTCTTTTTAATCTTCTAGTTCTAGCAGACTATTACATTCACACAAATATATTTATTTTTGATTGGCTATGAGGTTTATGTCACAATTGTGTAAGTTTTTTTTTGCAGTTTAATTTGTTTAATTGTGTGATCAGTAGAGATTGGACGCTCTAATCCCCAGTTATTCAAGAGATTCGTAAAAATCTCAAAAAAGTAAATCAAACACAGTTAAACTAATGTAATATTTTTTTTAACAAATTATTATTATTATTATTACCGCGTCTTACTACCCGTTCGGGTTATACACACTTACGCTAATGTGTAATGGTAGGGTGATTGTGAGATGAAATGGAGGACATACAGTTTAACGTGGAATCCGAACCACGGTGGAGGCCTGGCATTCCCCACATTCACAAGAATGTCTTGTCAGAGGTGAAGGAAGGGTTTGGTAACCAGATAAATTTGTGTCGGGACCGAGGATTGAACCCCGGCCGCCAGCACAGAAGTCTGACACCTTACCCCTAGACTGCCAGGTCACCTTTTTTTATAGCAAATTAATGGTAAAAGTAGTTATATAGACTTGGGTAGTTTGGAGGATAATAAAATCACACAAAAAATCTGTATTAATATAACTTACTAAAAAAAGTGTCCTCTTTGTTTGTGACATAATAGACATGTCAAACAAAATTTGTCAATGGCACCAATACTTAAAAAACCTTTTTTGGAAAAAAATTTATTTTAAATATTTTCCCTTTGACTAAAATTTAATGTTTTTAAATGTTTGAGTTTCGACTCATCTTTAGTAACCCGCTCAATTCGGAAGGTATTTGATCCAATAAAATGTTCAATACATGGGAAGTGCTAAGCACACTTTAATCATACTACCAAAGCTGAACCAATCTCAAGTCATTTAAGTGTCTGTCTATTGTGCTTCTGGTCCCGGCCTTGATTCACAGCATGGCCGAAAAATGTATCATTGGTGAAATGTGGGTTTACCCTTTCACAGTGATGAAATAACGGCCAAGGACTGGACATTGTGCCTGTTCTAGTCTTAAGTTGGATTATAAGACAAATGAAGAGCAAGTCAGTAGTGGAAAATATATGGCTTGAATAAAAAACTGACCACAGGCCACAGTAATGGATGTAAAGTAAAAATACCATACATTAAATATCAATAGTTCAAAATCAAAATGTGTCTATTGTATGTTTATGTAAAAACATCAAATATATTTTACTGCAAATATTTTTTAAATATTATGTCTTAAAGAGAGTTTTTATTTCTGCATGTAATTCACTTAATACAAATTGATAAAATGTGTGATTTAGCTGTAAATGTTTATTTTTAGCAAATGTTTATAGTTACCAAACCAAGAATATTTTGGGGAGTTAAAGGTGTGCGAGAATTTGCGAATTCAAGTTAAAGTCGAGTTTTATTTAGTACCTGCTCAAACTCGACGACTTTTACTTAACTTGAAAATATCGAGTAATCCGCATTTTCGATCTTTGCCTCAAAAATTCCCAATTTAATTAGTTTTATTCAATTTTAAGATAACATTTAATAATAAATAGAGTCCCTCAATAAATCCTTTTTGTCTAATTAAAAAAAATTGTACTTATGGTTTATGCATGGATCTATTAAAGAAATTCAACTTAAATTATTTCTTGTAGAAATAATGCTTTATACACAGGGGTTGGGGAAAATATTTTAGGATATTTAGGGGGTCGTGATTAATAAAAGCAGTTACCGATACCGGTTGTTTAAAATAATCGTTCATACTACGATTATTTACACTGATTAATCCCGATTATCGGTTATTTGTTAATAACTGTTGGGATGGTAAATATGCTAATAGAATGATAGCAGTTAATGTAATTAATAAAAATACATATTTTATGCATAACCGGTGAAAGTTTGAGCTAGAATGTTAGTTTTATCAAAGGTATGAACTTATATTTCTTTATCTGGTTATGTAATCTTTACATAGCCTGGAATCCAAAAGCATTGTGTGTATATATATTTGCGCTTTTGATCACTGAATTCCTACCTATAAAGTTTTGATTCAAATTTAAATAAAAAAACAATTAAGCAACATAATAATTGCCCGATTATAATTAGTTACAGATGCACTAATAATTTCCCAATAACGATTCATCGGTACACCCCTAGAAACCAATAAAACAAAAGGTAAGATCAACATACATTTATTGTTTTGCCATTGCACAGATTTGGAAACCTCCTACATCGGCTGTGTCTGATATTTGACCAATAATCAATTAGGAAGCTACATAGTTTGAAAAGTAATAAGATAAGATTCTTTTTTTTTTTTTAAGAAATGTGATATATATGGCCCCTAATTCAACTGAGTGACAACAATATTTTAAGCCTAGTTACTGGAGGCAAGCGTTGGCGTGATAGACCACTTACATCGCTGTTTCTGTGCTTTCCCCTTTCTTCAAACCATGTAACATGTAGGCACTTTATAGGGCAGTAAGCACACGCAACCTTGAAAACTTTCCTTTTACAGCTGCTGTCCCATCATGAGGAAAGCTCCCTCACAGCTGCCTGAACATATTTTATTTTATATAATTCTCATAATCACATCGACTTTTTTTTCCACAATACTTTTTATGAACAAGGGGAGAGAATTTACAGGTTGAGGTTACATTACAAACAGATTAAGAGATGGAATATGTGTGTAGTTTTACATATGTGTACATATACGTTGGTAAAACTCAGAATACAAAACAATAATCATACCGTTTATTCTCTATGGGAGTGAAATGTGGTTTCTATATTACATGACAAAAACCAATTTAGTGTGTTCAAAAACAAGGAGCTTATATAATATGTACTCATCACCTTGCAGATTATGGTGGGCAGGACATGCAGTGTGGATGGGAGAATGTAGAACCGTGTTCAGAGAATTGACTGGATATAACTAGCTCAAGATAGCGATAGTGTGTAATGAGGTGGACTGTATAGAACTAGCTCAAGATAGGGATAGTGTGTAATGAGGTGGACTGGATATAACTATCTCAAGATAGGGATAAGGTATATTGAGGGGGACTGGATATAACTAGCTCAAGATAGGGATAGTGTGTAATGAGGTGGACTGGATATAACTAGCTCAAGATAGGGGTAGAGTGTAATGAGGTGGACTGTATATAGCTAGCTCAAGATAGGGGTAGAGTGTAATGAGGTGGACTGGATATAACTAGCTCAAGATAGGGATAGGGTGAAATGAGGTGGACTGGATATAACTAGCTCAAGATAGGGGTAGAGTGTAATGAGGTGGACTCTATATAGCTAGCTCAAGATAGGGATAGGGTGTAATGAGGTGGACTGGATATAACTAGCTCAAGATAGGTATAGGTGACGTAGTTTTAAAAGTGCAGTAATGAACTTTAAAGTTCCTAATGACATATAGTTACAATCCAACTAACTTATGCCGCAATACATAGAAAATGAACCCATTCATCTATAATCCAGTTTTCATAGGAAAGGTCTTTTAGGAAATACAAACAATTTTTTTTTCTTCTGTCAACACTGGTAACATTTTACTAATATTATATTAGAGTTTTTTTATGCGTCTTACCACCTATTCAGATTATATACATATGTGATAATTAGTCTGATGGAGTAAGGGTGAGGAAGGAAGCATTTTAGAGATAATATACCTGCATTTACTTGCAAGGAGAGTGGGAAACCATTTAGGAAAAACCACCCTCAGTAGACCCAACAAGGGTTCAAACTATGATCTCCATGTCATTAGCCGGTCAATACAACACAAGAGTGACATCTTAGACCGTTCAGCCACAGAAGCAGATTTTTTTAGTGATTGATAATATTTATCAAAAGTGATAGCTACATATCACATGAGTTAACATATGAACATGTGAAAGTAGATATGGCAACTTTTTTAGTTGTCAAATAAGGTTCTTCCCATTAAGGTGGGATTTAAGGGGATGCTAGAAACGGCCAGTGTTATTGCAATTTTTATGGTAAAACATTTTTTAGGCCAAGATAAATAAAATATTACTCCAGTAAAAACATAGAATTTAATTTTATTCTTTAATTTTCTGTGTATGTGATGGTGGATACAAAGTATGCTCTGTACAGCACTTCCTTACACTTCAAGGGCACTTCTCCCTGTTGTACTTTTCTCAGCTCTTCTCCATCCAACTTTATAGCTTTACTAGTCCTTACCCTCTTGCTTGTCACTACCATCACTTCACACATTGCCATGCTGAATTTTATTCCACACTCTTTCACTTCCTCATTCCATT
>CABEEJ010001733.1:128757-139344 GCA_901482245.1 Timema douglasi | reverse complement strand
TTTATTCTTCGGTGTTGTAGAAATAGTGTTATTTTACTCGTATTTTCTTCATGCTTGTAATGTTGATGTCAAGCAACGTTACAATATATGTGGCAATGTTTGAATCCTCAATTTCATGCGAACATGTGTTTTCAACATTTAAACTTAGGAATGATCTAGAAACCAACATATCTCTTGAAAATCACCTCCTGACAGTTTCACTCATTTCAAACCCCAACATATACATTTTCTGAGTGAACTTACAAACATACTAATTACTATGACACTTAGGTGTTTATCATTGTTTGCATTATTAATATATTTAAAACTATTCATGTCAATCTATTATTAATTAAAGTCTTTACCATGCCAATTTTTTATTTTTCATTTGAACTTTCTGTAAGTAAGTTTGCACATCCTCGGTCTATGGCATCACTCCCATGTTAATAATAATAATAATATTTAGCACCACGTCTTACTACCCGTTCGAATTATACGCTTTTAAGTGCTAATTACTCTAATGGATTGGGAATTGGGAAGGTTGAATTAGAGGAAGTGAACCTGCATTTGCGTGGAGGGAGTGTGGAAAACCATTTAGGAAAAACCACCCCCAGTTCACCCGACCAAGATTCTAACCTCGATCTCCCCGTCCCCAGAAGTCGAGCTCTACACGACAAGCGCGTTAGCCAACAACGCCACCGAGGCGGGTCACTCCCATGTTAGGCTAGCCTTCTAAATACGGGGAGATCAGAGTTCGAATCTCAGTTGGGTCTACTAATAATAATTTTTCTAAAATGGTTTCCCATTCTGCTTCTACTCAAATGCAGATGGATTACCACTAATATGCTTTCTTCCTCATCTCTGCCCCGTTAGAGTAATTATATATGCATATAACCTGAACAGATAGTAAGACGTGGTGACTAATGAATGCTGATTATTTTAATGTAAATTTAAACTCATCCTGTGTACCTAGTTTAGCAGGTATAGACATTGAAAACTGGAAGATTAATGTAATGATGGTGTATAAAATACTTTTAAGAGGTTTTAAATCATGTTTATTACAAAAACGTAAGATAATAATATATATATGTAAGAATTTTAGATAAATTATATTCAAAATAAGTTACATTTAAACTTTATAGCATATCATTTTAAAAGTTTATACAAATCTATTATTTCATATGTAACAAATAGAGGAAAGTAACATAATATGGGTATATTCTGATAAGCTATATGTCAAGTGCTGCAAACTGATAATACCAAAACCTTATGAAATATATAATTGTTAGCAATACATGTCTTTGACCACATTCAGTAACATAAGTTTGTAAAGGAAATGCCAAAAAAGTTTAAGGGAGGTTGAAATATTTGTGTTTTGTTTTATTTTGAACATGTATAGGTTCAAAACAAAATGAAAAGTTGAAGAGAGACACTTCGGCCAACAAACTGTATAATACTACGGATTAATTCAAGATATAATATTGCTGTGATGATATTTCGGTTGTCTATAGCTCCGTGGTCGAGCGCTTATCATCACTATACGAAATAGATACCGTTTAACTAGCTGTTAATTGCTCCGTGGTCGAGCACTAATTAAATCGGTATATTTAACAAATGAAAGAAAGAGAACTATTGATGGATGTTGATTCACACACGGTTTATTTAATTGACACCTGTTAATTACGTATACATATTCCAATTAAATGCTTGCTATTAATGCACACTTGTGATATTAACGTACATTATTGTATTCTGTGTTAGACTGCGAGAGCCAGTGATAGTGTGTGGGCGGGTGCTTCGGTGCGTTGCTTGTGCCTGACTGATTTGTGTGACGTTGCTTGTGGGACTTGTGCCTTAAACATACGCACAAGTGGCTTATATATGACATACCCCTTGCCTCTTGGCCCCTTCGTCAACAGTGTAAAAACTAACTAATAGAAAGAGTCCTGGCGACAGGTGTTGTGAAGGCTAGCTTCTTATTGGTACAGGTAATTGGCGTCCTTTGCCAAATACTGCGGAGTTATTATTTTGACAAAAAAAATTATATAATAAAATATTTAATGGTGTAATCCTTTTCACATTATTTCTGAAAAGCACGTGTTTCTTCATGGATGAATCATAAAAGTATACTCTACATATGTTACTTTAAAGAAAAATTACCTTCATCCATGACTTTTTACATATTTTAGAGAGATTCAAATCAATATCATTACAACTGCTTTCAAGGTTTATATTAATGCAAACATTTTATTTTACACTGTGTCTTACTACGTTTACAAGCTATATGCAAAAGCACTAATTAGCTTATGAGTTAGGGATGAAGAAGGCTGAATTTAGAGGAAGTGTACTCTCATTTGCTTGGGGGAGAGTATAAAACCATTTTGGAAAACCTTCCTCAGTACGCCGAACCTGGATTTGAACACCAATATCCCTGTCAACAGCAGTCTAGTATATTGCGAGAGTGACGTCTTATACAAAATATAAACTAAACCTATTTTTAAAAACACAGTTATCCTTCTTATAGACATTGAAAAATTTTAGTTATTTTAAAATAACCGTTTACAAACGTGTTTGGTATTTTATAGATAATAACCCATAATATATTAATTTTATAAAGCAACTGTTAATTACTAATTAATATTGTATTATACTTGGTTTTTTTTAAAAGAAAGCCAGAATGATTTTAGTAAATAAACTACACACGCTTTGTTCCTCGTGACTTTACCACCCATGTCAATGGAAATTCACACCTGGATGATATCTAATCTACACTATCACCTGAGATTCCTCACCAAAGGAATCTACTGTCAGACGTTTTGTCTAAACAAGAAAATAATTTATAAAGATCTAAGATTAAACCTACTCCTTTACAATTAAGTTTGTTTCTTAGTTTGACAGGTCTTCACAACCCGTTCACCCAGTCTAGCTAAATCCAATCTCGTCAGTTACGACAACTGGAGATAACATTCCTGTCCCAACAGCTAGGAATGATACAAAAGCAATATCAATTAGTTTGCCGTACAAAACGGAATTTGCTTTATCAAAAACAAAGCAAAAACAGTAAAATATATAGCAATAATAAGGGGCATAACTAAACCGGACAACCAATAACTCCAATTTGGCAGAAATATGATCGTTGTTGATAAACACATTGGTTGAAGGGGAACTCAAAAGATTTGAATGTTGAATATTTTTTTTCTAAGTCCTATTTTTAGAAGTTACTGAAGGTCAAGAGTGGACCCGGGACGTAATTTGTCTCAAATGGGTTCACACTGAATATACATGTTCTGATCCTAGAAAAATTTTGTTTGCGATATCTATAAATATCCTCCTATAGTTATTCTCAACTTTAGGGACTAAAAACTTACAAGCTATTTTATAATTCTTTATTTTTAAATATGAAACCATGGTAATTATAAATTACAATTCCGGTTGTGTCTACTAAGAGTGGTTTTTCCTAAAATGTTTTCCTATCCTCCTTCCACGAAAATGCGGGTAGACTACTTCCAAAATGGTTCCTTCTACATCCCTATCCCATTAGAATAATTATAGTATATGACCCGCCTCGGTGGCATAGTTGGCTAACACGCGCATTCTGTGTTGAGCTTGACTGCCGAGGATGGGGAGATTAAGGTTCGAATTTCGGCCGGGTAAACTGGGGTTAGTTTTACCTACATGATTTTCCCCTCTACTTTCCCGCAAATGCGGGTTAACTTCCTCTAAATTCAACCTTCCCAATTCCTAATCCACTAGCGTAATTATTACTTAATCGTATTACCCGATCGAGTAGTAAGACCCGGTGATCAATAAATTATTATTATTATTATTAGTAGTAGTAGTAGTAGTACTCCGTCTTACTACCCGTTCGGGTTATACACACACTAATGTGTAATGGTAGGGTGATAGTGAGATGAAATGGAGGACCTACAGTTTAACNTACGCTAATGTGTAATGGTAGGGTGATTGTGAGATGAAATGGAGGACCTACAGTTTAACGTGGAATCCGAACCACGGTGGAGGCCTGGCATTCCTCACATTCACAAGATGTCTTGTCAGAGGTGAAGGAAGGGTTTGGTAATCAGATAAATCTGTGCCGGGACCGAGGATTGAACCCCGGACCCCAGCACAAAAGCCCGACACCTTACCTCTAGTCCACCAGGTCACTGATAGTGGAGGTTATCAAACGCTTGTAAATCTATCTTAATGGTACATACCTGACTAGCGAAGCTCAGAAGATGTGACGGTACGATTCCTGGATAACTAATTGGTAGAGCAATGGCTCTTTAGGCCAAGGGTCCTGGGTTGTATTCCCCTGTGAAGGTCTCAATTTTTAAGTATACGAATAGTTAAAAATATACTTTGGTCTGGTCAGAATAATAAAAATCAATTGCCCTCGGGATGCAAAAAGAGGATTAGAAAAGACCCTGAGTATGTGACAGTTGAATTATTATTTATAAAACAATACCTTTGTGGAGTACAGGATATATTTGTTTAAAAATTATGATTTATTTTGTATGATCATATATTTTTTTATAAAAGGTTTTAGAGAAACTATTTAAAAGTTAAATACACTTATAGTGTCGTAAGTTGTTTTACGTAATTTTTTTAGATATAAGCCCTAGGCTAAGATAAAAACTTGTTAGCGAAAGGGAGTAATAAAGAGGACACAAGACACAGCCAATTACAATAAAACTTTGGAATTCCATCCATCACCTTGTACCTAGATGAAATAATATGTTTAGAAGTAGGGGATTTTTTTTATACTTAAGATCATGGGCGTGCCTGGCGGGAGTGACGAGGAGGACACTTCCCCCCTTATATTTTTCTTTAAGGGGAATCCCCCTTCAACTTAAACTGTAATTGACTGGTTTGTTTAAGTTGTTTACTAATTTCAGTTACTTCACACAAGCATTGTATACCCTTATTAAACATATTGATCTTGCTTTATTTACGCGGGCAGCAGCGCTGTAAGCGTAATCTTTACGCTATGAGTTGGAAATATTTCCTATGTCACCAGAAACAAACTTGGGAATCACCTATTTGAATCTGAGGTGTAATGAACATCTTAAATTTATATTAATTTTCAGCTAAAACGGAATATTAATAAAATGAAGCTAATCTTAATATCAAATTAATAATAATTCTTGTTCAACCCAAAATTGAAAAGTCAGGTTCGTACATTACATGACCAAAGGGGTTTTAAGTTATATATATATATATATATATAAAAGATTGGATTCAGTTAAAGCGCAGGGAATGCCAGGCAAAGATGTGCTATATAAGTTACATAATGGGAATAATTGCCAAAAAATCGGCTCTTTATTAAGAATAAGCAAATATTTTGACATTAATATACATATGTATATAGATATTTATCACTCCGTCTTACTACCAGTTTAGTGTATAGACCTACGCAAATGTTATATTTCTATTATTATTTATTGATCAGGCGACCTGGCGGTATAGGTGTAAGGTGTCAGACTTCTATGCTGGCGGCCGGGGTTCAATCCTCGGTCCCGGTACAGATTTATCTGATTACCAAACCCTTCCTTCACCTCTGACAAGACATCTTGTGAACGTGGGGAATGCCAGGCCTCCACCGTGGTTCGGATTCCACGTTAAACTGTAGGTCCTCCATTTCCTCTCACAATCACCCTACCATTACACATTAGCGTAAGTGCGTATAACCCGAACGGGTAGTAAGACGCGGTGCTAATACCCCTGGTCTTGTGCAGGGTTCAGCAAATTACGACCCGTGCGGCAAATCTGGACCCGCTGCCTCTTTATTTACGGCCCGCGAGATAAGAATGAATTTTACATTGTAAAATCCTTTAAAATTTCAAAGTACGCGCTATAACGAAACGGCCGACTGCCGAGTTTGAGCATTGCACATTGCCACGTGTATCGCTGCTCCGCGACATTTAGTTTCTGTTCTCGTTTTATTACCTGCCCTTGCATGTCTATCATGTCATTGTCAAAACCAGAAAAGAAGAGAAAAGTGGACCTCAATTGTCGTACTTTTAAGGCAGAGCAGAGTGTGAATTATTTTGTAACCGAATTAGATGACAAAGAAATACAGGTCACCATTAAAAATTAACATATTCAATCAATTTTGATGATAGGGAGTACTAACGTTGAACCCAAGTTAAGTGAAATGTTAGCTCTAAAAAAAAGCAATTCCATTCTTCTCATTACTAGAGCCGCATTTCAAACCATTGCTAGCTAATTCTTCTTCTTATTATTATTATTACTATTACTTTTTGTTCAGCAAATGTGTGAAAGCTTGTCTTTCCCCTTATTATTTAGGTAGGCCTAACTACATAAATAAAAATAAACGAGTTTGCCTCCAGGCCCGCAGAGTTTACAATAGTCACTATTTGTCCCTTTTACGAAAAAAAAATATTTTGCTGACCCCTGGTCTTAGGGATGAGTAAGGTTATATTTATAGGAGTGCCCACATTTGCGTGGAGTGGGATTGGAAAACAATTTTCTTTAAACCATCCTCAGCATACCTGACCGAGATTTGAACCTCGATCCCTCCGCATACGGCAGTCTAGAATTCTGTGAGAGTAGCGCGTTAGACCATGCGGCCAACGGAGTAGGTAATCAAAATATAGATCACTAGATTATTTATACTATGCTTCGTTTCAAGCTTGAATGTGCAAGTGTTTTTTGAAATTCCATCCCTTTATCTTTTTATTATTATTATTATTATTTAGCACCGCGTCTTACTACCCATTCGGGTTATACGCTTTAAGTACTAATTACGCTAATGGATTAGGATTTGGGGAGGTTGAATTAGAGGAAGTGAACCCGCATTTGCGTGGAGGGAGAGTGTAAAACCATTTATGAAAAACCACCCCCAGTTCACCCGACCGAGATTCGAACCTCGATCTCCCCGTCCTCAGCAGTCGAGCTCAACACGACTAGCGCGTTAGCCGACTACGCCACCGAGGCGGGTCATCCCTTTATCTGAACCTCAGATTGGAAAGTGTTGATCGTAAATGTGTTACCATGTGTCATGGCAGATAATTTATGTGCATTTACTATTGTGATAATACAATTCGTAATATTAGGGTTCTGAGACTAGCGTCAACCCCAAGTATTTTGTGAAGGCCTTTCCTATTTTTAACGTAAGCAATAAATAACATCATTTGTCATCCTTCTCTTAACCATTTTAAGTATTTAAATTTTATTTATTTATTTGCTCATTGGTGGTGGAGCTAAGCTATGATAACTTTCTTTTTTTTTGTAGCCACCCCCTAACTTAATATGGACATAGAGTAATTCCCCCCCCCCTCTCCCATCAAAAAAGTTCTAGCAACTCTGCTACTAGTTCCCTATTTTCATGTTAATGACCAATTATCATGGTAATTGTTACTAAAAAAAAACAAGTAGCAATTAAAAACTTGTGTGTAATTTGGAGATAGCGTGGGTCCATAGCTTTCCGCGATGTTCCCGTACGGACGCATGCAAGAAGGATATACTATTTTTCTTGCATTACTACATCGAACCACGAATCAACTGTTTAAAAAATAAATATACCCTATTCATTTGAAAAAAAGGGGTCTCCGGGAAGTGGTTTTATCAAATGTGTTTGATTGATGTATCCATATTTGTTTTTAAATATGTCACACTGTTTTAGACAAACTTTATTCTTATTATTAATACATACCCTAAGCATTTTAAGAGTAGTTTTTTTATTTGTTGGTAGCATTAAATGTTCCCAAAACTAAGTTGACAATAATATGACTGTGTAAATGCTCGTCGTATTATTCGTGGTAGCTATTTCTCAGGTTACTACGAGATAGCTATAATCATTATCTCAGTGCAAGCTACTCTATCGAATTAAGTACAACAATATCATCTGTGTGTATGCATTGCGAAACGTTGCTATGAAGTGAAATATCCTCAATTGATACCGGTACTGTCTTTCTTATGAGAGTGACAGTTTAGAAGCTTCAAGAATACTGATAAAAATGTAAATTATTCTTAAAATTTCAATTGTGGCCCTATTAAAAGATGACCTCAATTTATTATTTCTATTTTCTTTGATATCATGACCATAAATTTGGTTGAAAACAAGCTAATTTTACTTTCCCATTTTTTTTTTTTAATTTAGATAACTTAAGATTTTAACTATATAGGGAACTGTTGACCGGGCTACCTTTCAACTTTGTTTTTATGTGAGCTATAATTTAAAATAAAAAAACCACTTATTAGTTATAAGTAAATATAATGTCACTAAATATATTTATTTAATTCGCATTTTTTTAGGTGACCTGGCGGTCTAGGGGTAAGGTGTCAGACTTCTATGCTGGCGGCCGGGGTTCAATCCTCGGTCCCGGCATAGATTTATCACCCTACCATTACACATTAGCGTAAGTGCGTATAACCCGAACGGGTAGTAAGACGCGGTGCTAATAATAATAATAATAATAATTCGCATTTTAACATATTTAAATATTTAGCTTAATCACTTATGTAACAGTTACCAATGCTATTATTACTATACCGAATGATTATCAGTCCACTTATAAACTAGCTTAAATCTTGAACCGACACAACATCCCAGCCCCCATCATTGTGAAAGTGGAAATTCTTCGGTCATGCCAGGCCGGAGTCGAGCTCGGAATCCTTAGCTTAGCAGGCAGACATGCAACCAACAGAGTTATGGTGTCTGACAGAAGTTAATAAAAAAAAGTAGTAAATACCGTACGTCAGATTCGGCGTGGGCTCCCAATGACTGCTAGTACCAATATTAGGCACTAGGACTGGCATGACCGAGAGGGAAAGTGGAGGAATTCAGTCGCAGCTGGAATGGCAGCCAATAAATAACCTAAAGAGTCCATCAGGCTGAGCCATCTTGATACGCCGTGAGGCTGTTGCCCGACTCAGAATCTCCACATTGACAGAAGCACCAATCTACAGTAGCCCCATGACTTCTTTGGTGCTGACTGACAGCTCACAGCTGACAACTAACAGTCATAATTTAGGTATATACCTAAATTTTTACTGTCAGAAGTGACAGCTGCTAAACACATGTTTTTTTGCAGATCATATGGTTCGGCGTAAGGATACATAATTTGGTCTGGTAACTTTTCAAAGCCATCAGCTGTCAGCTGTGAGCTGTCAGTCAGCACCAAAGAAGCCATGGGGCTACTGTAGTTCATCATAGAAAGGGTTGATTTATTGTTTGAGTACCGAGTCACTGTCGTGACTCTTAACCTCGTGAATGAAATTATATACCTGATGAATTGAAACAAGTGAAATGAAGCTGTAAGAGAATTACAACAGTATTAGTATACATTACACTATGAGGTTAAAATTGGTGATCGTGAGTGTTAGTGTTGGGTCTCGGGTATAGGAAGGATTTTTTTTTCCCCCCTTGAGATGGGGGAAGGTGTGTTTAAGGTATGATGATGATTGTGGGTGAACTATGAAGGTCGTTGTTATACCCTGATTTTGATTGGAAGAACGATAAAGAAAATTCAAACATATTTCTTTGCGACCAACATTAATAATATTTTATTTTATAATTTGTGTTATTTTATGGGTATTGATAATATCTATCAATAGTGACAGAGGCAGATAACATAACTTGATGTATGAATATACAAAAATTGTTTTAGTAACTTTAGTAACCAACTTCTAGTGTTCTTCCTATCAAAATCGTACTATAGGTCAAGTCCGGGAGTGGGATTGAGATTGGTCTTGGAATTTGGTCTGGAAGTGATACATTTCCATTCCCCATCTGGGGCCGAACCTGGCGCCAGTATCACCAGCTTGATACGCTCATGCTAACATAATATATAGGATTGATGGGGAATTTGAAAGAGAAAGGAGAAGGAATACACCCAATCAAAACTCAAAATTACTAATCAAGTCCCTCGGGCCAATCCATGTAACGGAAGTAGAAACACGTGTTAAAGTGAGAGTATTTCCTTATCTAAGAGCCAAAACCTGCTTCGGTGGCCGCATGGTCTACGGTGTCACTCTCGTGTTAGACTGACCAGCTTAAGACAGTGATATTGGGGCTCGAATCCCGGTCAGGTGTTATATGGGTGTTTTTTTCAAGAAGGTTTTCCGTTCTACTTTCACCCAAGTGCGGGATTACTTCCTCTAAATTCACTCTTACTCATTCCTAGCTCATTAGCGTAAATAGTATTTAGGCCTATGCGTACAACCTGAACAAGTAGTAACATGCGGTGTTAAAAAAAAAAGAAATTAAGAGCCAAAGTCTAAAATCCTTGTGTTGGTGCTGTTAATAGCTTCAATCTTACAAATTTGCAAAAAAAAAAAAAAAAATGTCTGGGGAGGTCGTGGTTCAGTTATCGGTAGAGTGTCACAAGGTGTTATTTTCATAAGTGGGTTTCCCACTCTCCTTCCACGCAGATGCTGGTACTTAAATCTAAATATTGCTTTCCTCATTAGTGTAATCATCCGTGTAGTCTAGGCGAGTATTAAGATGCGGTGAACACAAACAATTAAAAATATATTTACAGTTAGCCTATCACGTTTAATATCTCTGTTAATAAATCAAATAACACTTTATGCTGGCGGCCAGGGTTCAATCCTCGGTCCCGGCAAAGATTTATCTGATTACCA
>CABEEJ010001733.1:84077-103094 GCA_901482245.1 Timema douglasi | reverse complement strand
GGGGGGGGGGGGGGCGCAGATCGACTAGTTGGTAGTTGGGAAAACGGAGAGAGGCACAGTTTTTGGGAACTGTCCTTCTCAGACTGCACAAGATGAACAAATATGTGCAGAACGTTGATGGAGATGTTTTGGCAGTAGTCGAAGCTCTCAAGTCACTAATTAAGTTCTTCGATGATATTCGGGAGCAGTTTAATTTGTATGAAGAGAAAGCTCTAGAAGTTTGCGAAAAGCAAACATACGAGGAAGATAAGAAACGGCAGACTGTCAGAAACTTCAAGCGGACAAGACCCACCATAGCAAGGTACGTTTTTCTGGGCGATACAATTTCAGAGTGAACACATTTATCCTCATTGGTGACAAGCTGAAAGAAGAAATGAAAAAAGAATAGTTGCACATGAAGATTTCACAGACAGATTTGCTGCCATCACAAAAATATGGAACTTTGACCCCTGCAGAGCTTGAAGAAGAGGGGAGGAATCTTCTCAAACCTTTAAAGGAAGACTTAGAACTGTCGGTTAGTGACGAGCTACCTCACCTCACACCTCATCTTCTGACCAGCAAGGTTGAAGATAAGAAGCCCGGTATCACTTTACAAATTGCTAAGGGAAAATGACTTGCAAACAATCTAAATGTGGACATCCTGTTAAGAATGTAAGTTTGCACATCTGTTACCAATGAATCAGCTGGGAGGGCCTTTTCTTGTTTGAAAAAGATTAAAAAAAGTCCACAGATCAACTCTGCATCAAAAAAAACTTAAGAGGCCACCATAGTAGTCGAAAGATATATCGAAACATGTGCGTCTTATTGAACTAATTTATCAGCAATTAATAGGAGTACATTGAATAAAAAAAGATCCAATAGATTTAAGAGTGTCGCTTGGATTTTATGATTTTATTTTTTTGTTTTTTTATCTCAGCAACAAGAAAACCGGTAGTAAAGTGTCAAAAAAAGCATCCATCTTAACAGATAATGAAGAACTAGACTAAATTAAAACCTTAGAGTCGTAGCTATGAGCTGTGAGATAAATATTTCGTGATAAAATATCGTGGTCACAACACAAAAACTTAAGATATCCGTTAAATTAGAATCTATATCTGGGCCCAGCCAGTGCTGCTGCCGGGTGTTGGCTGACCGAGCGCACGTCCATCATGGGTAAGGAGGGGGAGGGAGAGTGTCGAACAGAAGAAAAAGCACTTAAGTGTCAGAAGTACACGGGGGAGGGAGAGTGTCGAACAGAAGAAAAAGCACTTAAGTGTCAGAAGTACACGGGGAGGGGAGAAGTGAGAAGGAGCTTGCGATCTCTGACAGACCACTCACATTGCAGATATTGATAAGTTTAGCTCGAGTTGAAACAAAGGTTATTTCAGTTTTAAAGAATGTAGGCTAAGTTTGTGTTTCTATTTTTATAGTACTACAATAACCTATGTACACTACTTATTTGCTACCTAGTCTTACTACCCATCCGGGATATAGGCCTATGTATATGTACTAAGTATGCTAATTTTTTTGGGATAAAGAAGGTAGAATTTAGAGGAAATGTACCAAGATTTGCAGGGGAGTGAAAAACTATTCAGGATAAACCACTCTCATTACATCCAATTGGGATTCGAAAACCCCATCTCCCCAACATTGTTTGTCTAGTCTAATGCAAGTGTAACACACTGGCCTAAGCCATTCACCCACTGAAGTGGAAGACATGACTTCATTCTGCTTTACTTTATGGTGGAACTATTTCATGTAGTCAAACGTTATTAAATAAATGAAGAAAGATCCTTTTCAAAATATCAATACTTTTCATTTATTTTTTTCGTATGGGAGACGCAGTTATTAATAAAATAATCAGTTGCCAGATATTTGTATGTAGAGCAGTCACGGGATTTCTTAGTTAGACACACTTATCAGCAATATTATTCAACTATCATCGAGAGGCTCACAAACTAAACATAAAGCTGGATAATTTCCCACTCTCACTTCTTTATTAATCTATAAAAGACAGCTATTTCACAGAATATGTAGTCATTCCCCATGGCTTCAACTGCGGAACAGGGTTTGAGAACCACTTGGTTGAACACTACTAGAATTCAGCGAATGAAGAACACATTAATAGAAAAACACAGATCCAGATGTCCCAGGATCGATCCCTGGCGCTTTCAAAATTTTTCTGTGAATCATTGGGTCTGGAACGGGCTCAACTCAGTCCCGTGATGACAGTTGAGGAGCTCTCAGTGGGTATAGATCGCTTGCGGGCTCACGCCATAGAGACCGCGTGCCCACCAAGGCAGGTATTAGTTAGTAATATCTATAATAAACATACTAAGGAGACTACAAAATCACTTTTTATCGTTTGGCATGTAGTGCTAATTTTAATAAAAACTTTTTTTTAAGTTATGTGCTTCTTATTTCTTGTAATACCAAAAGAGTATTCAGATGAGATCTAAACTTGAACCCGTCTGTAAACGGCAATAGGTTAAATGTTATATGGATAATACCTCTGACCAGCAGCCTCCGAATATTCAACTATGTTGGTTAAATATTATTTTATTTGGGTCTTTTGAGCCAAATATAGGAAAATATAAATAGAGAGTTGCATGTTTCTAGCTGAATACATGATTTATTAGCAAATATTATAAAATGAGCTCATACAATGTAGTCTATGTGTCATATCATAAACTTTACTGTACTCGTATGTAATCTCAACAGCTGTAACCTATATAGGCTCAGTCGCCTACTTAAATAATATATAGCTTAATAACTTATCAGGATATTATATGACTAAATATAGCATAAAGAATGCCAAACAAAGATAAATGTCCTTGGTTCGATTCCCTTGTCCTTATTATAACTTCATGAAATTAAATGTAGTTTTAACTATAATAATTGGAGCCTACGATCACACATATTTATACATAATAATTTGTTTCCAACAACATCTGGTGGGATGGATATAATTATTAAACTTGAAAATGGATTATTTACATAAACATTCTAGGTTCTAGACAAGTATAATAGAACAGTTAAACAGCATCAAAACTATTTCAAACTAAAAAGTTCAAAATCCTGCTGCCCACTTTTTAGTAGTTCCTCGATGTACAATCCTGAGATGGCAATTACAAACAAATCATGCTAATTAATAAATAAAATAAATATTTGACGAAGATAAATAAAAACTGGCAATTAATAAAAAATAGGCGTGAAACGTAACACATTTTTAGTGACGTCTCCAGAGTATATAGGAATCACATATAAGATAGGGTGGCCGGACATCACGTTCTCACTTTCTCAAACCAGAATAGCTCGACATTGAAACAATGTCAATTATGTGGTTTAGTTGGGTGTTTATTATACTGGTATGAAAAAAAACAGGCTGCTTTGAAAGAGCTGACCTTCAAAGATACCTCCATCATTGTTTTACATTGTAGGCTGGCTCTTTGATTTTTAGGGAGACGATAATAATAGTCATGGCATGATATTTACCAGTCATGAAGGTGTGGGTGTGTAATAGACACTCCAACCCTATATATATCTGTCACTAGATATGGGTGTGTGATAGACACTCCAACCCTACATATATCTGTCACTAGATATGGGTGTGTGATAGACACTCCAACCCTATATATATCTGTCACTAGATATGGGTGTGTGATAGACACTCCAACCCTATATATATCTGTCACTAGATATGGGTGTGTGATAGACACTCCAACCCTATATATATCTGTCACTAGATATGGGTGTGTGATAGACACTCCAACCCTATATATATCTGTCACTAGATATGGGTGTGTGATAGACACTCCAACCCTATATATATCTGTCACTAGATATGGGTGTGTGATAGACACTCCAACCCTATATATATCTGTCACTAGATATGGGTGTGTGATAGACACTCCAACCCTATATATATCTGTCACTAGATATGGGTGTGTGATAGACACTCCAACCCTATATATATCTGTCACTAGATATGGGTGTGTGATAGACACTCCAACCCTATATATATCTGTCACTAGATATGGGTGTGTGATAGACACTCCAACCCTATATATATCTGTCACTAGATATGGGTGTGTGATAGACACTCCAACCCTATATATATCTGTCACTAGATATGGGTGTGTGATAGACACTCCAACCCTATATATATCTGTCACTAGATATGGGTGTGTGATAGACACTCCAACCCTATATATATCTGTCACTAGATATGGGTGTGTGATAGACACTCCAACCCTATTTATATCTGTCACTAGATATGGGTGTGTGATAGACACTCCAACCCTATATATATCTGTCACTAGATATGGGTTTGTGTTACCTATTTTCTTATCAGTTAATATGGGGGTTATAGTTTTTAATTTGTTATCAACAAAGTATTTCAATAAATCAAACTAAATTGATCAATGCAATATTTATTTGATAAGTAATTTGTCTCTTACATTATATCACATTGGTAAGCCACGAAGCTCCTTGGCATCCGAATACATCATAGCCTGATTTATCGCCGACTAATATATAACACGAGGAATGAGCGATTAAGGCTGAACACAGGGCTTTCGGTAGAGTTAGGCCACGATGCCTACATTTAAATGCTTGGCCGTGAAAAGCTAATTTTTCTAGTAGGGTTTCCGCTAAAAAATTATACTATAGCTTTACCCAATAAAAGTTAATACACATACTACAAATGGACCCCCACTGGGGGTATATATATATTTATATATATATATATATATAGAGCGAGAGAGAGAGAGAGAGCATAAGGCCCATTATTCAAAACTACGCCATATTGGTATAGAAAAACAAGTCAGAAACTCTGACATTCAATACTATATCATATGGACATAGAAAAAGAGTAAGGACTCTGCCAATAAAAACGATGCCTTATGGGCATAGAAAAATAAGTCAGAAACTCTGATACAAAAAACTATGTCTTATGGACATAGTTAAAAAGAATACTAAGACCCTAACGCAGATTCTAACATTCAAATACTCAGTCTCAGATGAGGTTTCCCCTGCGGCGAGGTGGAGAGACCAACTCCTCACACATCGTAGTCACCAGTTGCTCTGTCTACCGATGTAGTTTTACGTTCAAGTTGTTCCTCCATCGAATTGATACAATAGAATACAAAATGTGAAGCGAGGAATGACTGCTTTGTACAAACAGGACTGACGTATTCGGGGAGGGTTTCCATCCGGATAAAAAAGGGGGAGGTGAAGTTGCAAAATTGAGCTGAATGATAACTAGCACTAAAAAACGGCGTGGAGAACAGGGAGAAACAGCTCTGCCGTTTCATCGAAGTGGGGCCTGCGAGTAAGATGTCCTTTGCTGATCCTCCAGGAACAGTCAGCTGGGGCACTTTCCAGAAGTTTGGGCGCTTCCCGGCAACATGAGTTCACCGTGAGTTAATATCTGCCACGCATTATTAGAGTATATTAGTTCTTGTATTCATCGTGGTAATCATATGAATGGTATCTTGAATGTACGTGTTAAACGGGACGCTTAACAAGCTACAAAGTTATTAAAGTAATAACACACATGCACACAATAGTTACAATACTTATCCAGTAACAAAAGCCTGCATACTCTTCGATCTTAAATATTGACTCAGCGTGTTCTTCTCAACGTAAGAGAAGTAGAATATAATTCAACTCTACGGTTTTCAGATTATAGTGTGAAGCTTTGTAAAGTCTTTCTAAATAACCTGTGCCCCGATTCTGACCCTTTTCAATTTATAATTATATAACATGATTTATAAATATGTATGTATTACTTGAAATTACCACGCTGGTAGTGACAGATTTTATGATAGGATTTTTTTCTTTTTGCATTAAACTACTTGACATAATATTAATTTTCAACAATGGGCATGGTATGATCTAAGTTTGTTAGTAAAACAACATTTTAAAATAATTCCATATGTGCTTTTCGAATATACGTGAAAGTTATTGGGAAGGCTTAATATAGTCCAAGCCCTCCAAAATATAAACAGGGGTGATTGAGGCCTCCCCAACCCCTTGGTTCTGGAGTCCCTAGGTAAGTTCCAGAAACATTAACTCTGTGATAACATTTGCTAAATGTTTATTCAACTGTTTGACGTTTAAAAACTTTTTCTTTCAGTCCAACTTAAACAGGATATGTCCCAGAGAGTGCCCATAATACCATTTTTAATGCAGAAATTCCCAGAACCCTCAGTCAGATAATGAATTCTGACCTTATCACTTAAACCAAATGAGTGTGACGTTAAGCCTGCGTGTTTTATTTCCTTCTTATTAACTACTTAGATACATATATTATTATTATTTATATGAATGTGACTAAGATGTCTCAAAAGAGAATCAACGAGCCCAGTAGCTATTTAGAAAGCTATGATAGCAACGTCACTCGCCCAAACACAAGACTCCTGCAACAAACTAAATCAACAAGCAATTGTCTAAGTTAGTTAACCAAAAGGAACCTAATTAATAACCAAACAGTTTTTGTCATTTTAACCACTTACATTTCTACTGTATATGAATTTTGCGCCTTCCTACAATAATAATCAATTTAAAAAGTAAATATAATGCTATAACCTCAACCAGCAATGAAACCCCACCCGATATATGCCACGATACCGAATGGGGTCGCGACTTCCAGGTTGTAAACCACTGGTCTAGTGCATTAGTTCACTTAGCCATCAGCACGATAAATTATTGTAATTTAAACTCTATCACTGAAAAGTTGACTTGTCGGTCATCCCGAGTGGTGAATAGAATTTGTACCCTCCTGACACAGGTAGCAACGCTAACCTACGAAAGAGGGGAAGGGTCTTCATGGAGGGGGTAAGAACTGTCAGACGAGGTGACAGATTTCATGCTTGAGTGCGTCAAGTTAAGATGCAACCCACTTCACAAAATAGCTTCGAAATCATCAAGTAGGCAACGTCATTAAGCATGAGCATAAGTTAAGTGAAACGAAGTAATATACATTGTTATTATTATTTGGTGTTCTGTCCAAAGACCAATTCATTCCTTTTGTCAGTGAAACTTTGACCACCAATGCGCCCTGTCATTTTCCTCCTCCTTCAGCTCCCAGAATTTTCTTCTTTCCTTCAAGTCATCTATTATTTATTCCTCTTTCTTCCTAATATCCTGTTTCCCTCAACCTTTCCTTCTATTATGTTGCCTATAAGGAAGTTACTCCTAAATATGTGTCTGATCCAATTTGCTTTGCGCCAAAGAATCACATCCAAAACTGATTTCTTCTCACCCACTCTACTTAGGACTTCATCATTTATCACCCTGTCTGTCCACCTGAACTTCTCAAGTCTTCTCCAGCACCACATTTCAAAGCTCTCCAAGTATTTATTTTCCATCTTCCTAAGAGTCCAAGTTTTTTCTCTATACAGTGCGATGCTCCAAATGTAGCATTTAATCATTTTCTTCCTCATTTGCAAACTAAACTTTCTGGTTAGCAGTAATTTAATCTTTTTGAAAGTTTCCTTGGCCATGGATATCCCCAACCCTATTTCTTTCGTGCAGCAGGCATCCTTTGCCAGCAAACTTCCCAAGTACTTGAATTTCTCTACCTTTTACAACTACTGGTTTTCAATTTTAATTTTCAGCGACTTTTAATTTTTTGAAATCACTATCACTTTTGACTTCTCAATGTTTATCTTCATGCCGTATCTTCTCCCTATCTCCTCTAGCCAGTCCATCATTTCCTGCAACTCTTCTTTATTTCTGGCCAGCAATGCTGTATCATCTGCACATTTTATTGTGATTATGACGCTACCTCCTTTCCTGAAATTGCCACGTCCCTTTAGGGCTTCCCTGACCAGCCACTCACCATACAAGTTGAACAGACTGGGTTACAAACAGTATCCCTGTATCATTCCTTTTCCTATCTCTACGCTTTTGGTCTTTCCATCATTTAGTTTTACCTTAACTCGCTGTCCCAGGTACAGGTTTTCAATCAGCCTTCTGCCCCTCCAATTTATGCTAATCTTCTTGAGTATTTCCATCAGTTTCTTTCATTTCACTCTATCAAACGCCTTCTTCTAATCAACGAAACCAATGTATACGTCTTCCTTGACTTCCAGCACTCTTTATGAAATTATTCTCAGCATACCGACGGTATCTCCGGTTCCTTTAATGAATCCAAATTGGTCTTCTTCCAACACACCTTCTATTTTCTGTTCCATTCGCCTGATGAGTATTATTGTCAAGATCTTCCCACATGAGAGATGAGGCTAATAGTCTTGTGGTCACTGCATTTCTGGGCTTGCTTCTTCTTTAAAGCACAAACATTAATATTTCACAATGACACATTTCTTTAGATACACTTTTCACCACTATTTTCACTCCTTACTCTGCACTCTTCCCATCTGAATATAACATTGTGTCATTTCCATAAACTATTTCACCTTGATTTTTCCACCGAAATTCAGTCTGTAGTATTCACCCCACACCTTTCCATATCCATTCTCAAATTTTCCATTTTCCCAGCCTTTCTCATTGTCCTTACATTCCATGTTCCTATGTTGAAATGGAAAGTTTTATTTGCTGATTCTTTATTGATCTCTCCTTCTAAAGTAGGCCCCACCATGAGATCCAAAAGGGGGACTAGTTAACCTCCGGAATTTATTACCCCAGGAAAAGCTATCATTGGTCTTGCCCCCTTGATAAAAGGGGTTTTCAGGGAAAATATAGTGTGGAACTTTTTCCTTTTCCTATCCACACAGCAACACCACGGCCGAACTAACACTCCATGCAGTCACGCCCGTTAAATACATTACTACAGAAACATATTGGAATAAAGAGAATAGCATTTTACCAAAGAGCGTAAATATAATAAGACTACTATAGAGACATATAGCATAAATGAGCATCATGATTGCCCAAAGAAGATTACGGTTCACTGAGCTATTTCACAAGAAGTTGCTTATTTTAATTATTATGTTGCTTATCTATCATTTGATATTTATATATGTATTCACAATATTATGGATCCCCTTTAAGATAATATATATTTTTCATGTTTCTTATTTTTAGATTTTTTCATCTGCCTTTTCAAAATTAAAACTGTCTAATATATCAACAAATAATCTATTCTATTAATTCAGCAATTTTAATGACTCCCTCACACTCACCTTTCATACAATTCGAGCTAGTACTCCCTCCTCTAGCACTTTTACGTTCCTAAATTCTCATTTTGAAATTTAAATACTTATTTGAAAATCTGATATGGCTCTTTTAAGAGCCGGTCACATTTTAATTTTCAACCACACAGAAAATGGTGTTCTAAATTAGTCGTACCAATTTTGAGCGCTTATATTTAACGGTTTTCTATTTTGAGATTCCATTTATAGCCCCTCATTTCTTTGGGCCAATTTTGAACTTAAATTTTCAGTATTATTTTATTTTTCATTATATTGGGTGGTCGTCTTAACTGCTTTCAATTATTTGAAATTTATTAACACAATTGTGAAGGTTTTTTATATTAGTTTTGTAAAATCTTAGTTATCTTTCAACACAGATCTTGATATAAAAAAATCGTAATTTTATATTTATGTGCAAAATTTATATTTTCAACAATAGTGAAAGGTGAGTTTTTCTATAAGCTTTGAAATTTCTTTTCATTTATCATTTCACTACTCAAATCCCTTGAAACTTACTAGTTCAAATTCTAAAGGTTTTGGGACTGGGGGGAGGGTGTGTTTAAAATCTCGCCAAATTTCAATTTTTGACCTTACCATTAAGTGGTCAATAACTAATTCTAGTTTTGGAAATTTCCAGTCTTGACCATTAACGTACCCTTATTTTAAATCTTAAATGTTTAGACTATTCTGGTTATTTGGGTTTGTCCCCTAACATTTTATAAAATATTGAAACTTTCTAATATACCAAAGAGTATCATTTTTTAATGGGAACACCTTCCCATTTTCTAGTATTTCATTTTGAAATTTTTGAATTATCAGACCTTCATTGAAGTTTGGGATGGTCCTTACACCTGCCTGAAAAATTTCAATCTTCTACCACACTGATTAGTTTATTATTTTAGTTATGTAAATTTAAAATATTCTCCATTTAACTAGCCTCTACTTATAACATATTTAACACTAATTTTGTTATGTGGAATAAACCCTCTGCATTCCTGGAAAATTTAATCATCTACCTCCCCTATAATTATATGCCTCCTCCTAAACACGCTCTACCAATACTTTTTGGAATTACATTTAAAATTTAAAATGTTCAAACTTTTATTTTTATTTGGAATAGTCCCTAAACACACTTGCCAAATTTCAGGTTTCTTCCACACACAAAAGTAGCTGCTTGTATTAGTTTTGATAGCTCTTACCCATTTCTATTTTTACTTGGTTATTTGTAAGGTTTTTCTAACTGATTTTCCAAATTAAATTTTCTACCACACCTAAAATGTATTTTATTTTTTCTTATTTCCCGGGGTCATATTAAATATGATTATATATTCTTCTGGCTATTTTAAGTGGTCCATTTATTTTCCTTCCAAATTTAAGTTTTTTGCCACAACGAGAGTAAGTTTTTTTTTAGTTTTGGAAATTTTAAACCCCTTTCTCCTCCTCCCCCCCCCATTTGTCTAACTACCACTTAGAAGCTTCAAATTTTAAGAATTATTTGGTTGCTTGGAGTCCTTCTACCTGCATATCAAATTTAGAATTTCTACCACACTTAAAAGCTATGTTTATGTCCATCCCCGCCTCCCCTAATTCCCGGAATTCCCTTTAAAAATTTAAAGTTTACATATTCTAATAATTATTTGGAGTGGTCTCTCTAACTGTCTGCTAAATTTTAATTTTCTACCTCATATCAAATTTTTTTTCATATTGTAGCACCTCATTTCTTGAAGCCACATTTTGAAATTTCATGTTTTTAAATTTTTTGGTTCTACTTTCCTCCAAAATTTCAGTTTTTTAATTCCTCTAAAATTGGTTTATCTTTTTCTGTCACACATACACACTTACTTTTCGCTTTATATCTATATCTATATATTTTTTAAATGTTTAGAAACTGGCAATAACAATTTTGTTCAAAATTTATATGCGGGTGGTTTCACACTATAATAACACTGTTTACTTTTTTTGAAAGGGGGGGGGGGAAGATTTAAGGTTAATTCAATATTAAAATACTTTTTGTAATTTTTTAGAAAATGGTTTTGACTATTTTGTTCTAAATAGGTATTTGGAGATTGTTTCATATGGTCAATAATAATGTTGCTCGTTCCAATAAAACAATCATATTTTAAAAAAACATCCTAAAAGATTCCTAGTAAGGAGAATTTTGATATAAATTAGGAATTGATTTCTTTAATCATAACTGCTTTATTAAAGATGAGAGAATTCAAAGGACGTTGAACGTAGTCCAAAATAGGTGAGTTGAAACGTGTTTTATAAATAACAAGCTTCAAGATAGTATAACATATATATATATATATATATATGTTATACAAAGTGTTATATATATAGCACTTAAAATTACATGAAACATTTTAAAAAGTAAGTCTAAACTGTGTTAAAAAATATAGTTTAAATAATAAGTCAAAATAATTTTTATTGCTTGGTAGAATTTAAATGATATGGTATTAATTATGTATATTTTATTAAAATGAAAATATAAGAACGCATTACTAAAAACTAGTCAACACAATTTCAAGCTAAAACAATACAATATTGAAGAAATAAGTGGGAAAAAAACACGTGAAAACATAGTGCAATAGCACACGTGATAGTATGTATATCACAATTTTATGGTGGGGCAGAAACAATTAGATGATTAGTAACTTGAAAATTAACACTTTAATTGAGAAGTAAATACTCGCTAGCTAAATAATAGCAAACTATTTATTACACATTTTGAAGATAATGTCCCTCAGGTGAGTTCCACCGGACGTCAGGCAAACCTCAGCACGTTGTCCACCACTTTCCACAGTATAGTTTGTATAATTATTTCCACGCCACCCTGTATAAATAAGCTAAAAACTGAATAAGTCAATGATGCACGTTATCAGAAAAAAAAAAGTTGTAGTCAAATGACACAAAGGTGAATCAAGAGTTATTGAAGATTCAAAAAATATTCAAAATAAAATATATTTAGAACTCAAACGAATGTGGTAATATCAATAAAATAATTTAAATTATTCAAAATATTATCAGAGGTGTATTTTGTATTCAGTAGTAGCTATGGTGGCTTTTGTTTGTAGACCATCAAGTCAATTTTTTTCGATATGTTTTAGTATGTGAATACATTATTCAGAAAGTTTTTGTCTTTGATAGACGAAGTGTTGTATAGTTATTATTATTATTAGCACCGCGTCTTACTACCCGTTCGGGTTATACGCACTTACGCTAATGTGTAATGGTAGGGTGATTGTGAGATGAAATGGAGGACCTACAGTTTAACGTGGAATCCGAACCACGGTGGAGGCCTGGCATTCCCCACATTCACAAGATGTCTTGTCAGAGGTGAAGGAAGGGTTTGGTAATCAGATAAATCTTTGCCGGGACCGAGGATTGAACCCCGGCCGCCAGCATAGAAGTCTGACACCTTACCCCTAGACCGCCAGGTCACCCTGTTGTATAGTTACCGCCTGATATTTAACTCAAATAGCATGTGGGACAACCAGCACCATGGTGTCATCCACGTTTATTATCTACTCGTACATTATTTACTAATATTTTAACTACATCTGGGTGACCTGGTGGTCTAGGGGTAAGGTGTTAGACTTCTATGCTGGCGGCCGGGGTTCAATCCTCGGTCTCGGCACAGATTTATCTGATTACCAAACCCTTCCTTCACCTCTGACAAGACATCTTGTGTATGTAAGGAATTCCACCGTGGTTCGGATTCCACGTTAAACTGTAGGTCCTACATTTCATCTCACAATCACCCTACCATTACACATTAGCGTAAGTGCGTATAACCCGAACGGGTAGTAAGACGCGGTGCTAATAATAATAATAATAATTTCAATTTCAATTTCAATTTCCTTTATTATAGTGCTGGCCAACAGTCGTAAGACCTATAACAGGCCAGCACTGAAAAGTACACACGTACATACCTTATAATACATATATTTACACAAGAAAAAATGATAGACAAAAAATGGCTAAATAATGTTATATACTAATAATTATATAATAATAATAATAATAATAACTACATCTGACAAAATCAAAAGCTTTCGCACGAAGTTTATTATAATGGTTTGGATGAAATGTTTTCAAATGTTAAAGAAGCGGGTACAGAAAAAAGAACATCAACCATTAATCCAGGAAAATATAGTCTTTACTTTCCTAATTTTGATTTACATTTCAGCCGTTAGATTAGGTGCGATATTCATTATTTTCTGCCATGATGCGTACCCAAAACAAAACAGTGTGTCAAAAAAAAGTCAGGCCTGTTAATTGTATCATGTATTTAAAAAAGTTAGTGCAACATTGGTCTATTACACTTTGTATTTATATAGTAGCCCCATGGCCGCTTTGGTGCTGAATGACAGTTCACAGATGACTTCTGAAAGTCAACATTTAGGTATACACCTAAATTTTGAATGTCAGAAGGGATCAGCTGCTAAACACATGTTTTTGCAGATCATATGGTTCGGCGTAGGGATACATAATTTGGTCTGGTAGCTTTTCAAAGCCGTCAGCCGTCAGCTGTGAGCTGTCAGTCAGCACCAAAGAAGCCATGGGGCTACTGTAGTTGTGTAGATTATTGTTAGCACCACGTCTTACTTCCCATCCAGGTTATATACATATGTACTAATTAAGCTGGCGTGTCAAGGACGAGGAAGGTTAAATTTAAAAGAAGTGCACTCGCATTTACGTGAAGAGATAGTGAAAAAATCATTTATGAAATATCATTCTCAGTACATCTGAGTGGAACTTGAGCCAGGATCTCCCTGCCATTGGCAGTGAGGTTTGCTGTGAGAGTGACGTATTAAGCCAAGCAGCCATCGAAGCAGGTCGTGTAGTTTCAACCAATTAGCTCGATCCTAGTATTTCCATATTGATGAGTCGGAAAGTCCTTCCTGTGTAAAATGTTAAGACCTGGATGACTCTTGAATTTATTTGAAGAAGGTTTATTTTTAATGGGTAGCATTTTTTTATGCCTTTCTTTGTCATCAAGTATAGTAAGTAATAACATGGTACTGGCGGCCGGGGTTCAATCCTCGGTCCCGGCACAGATTTATCTGATTACCAAACCCTTCCTTCACCTCTGAAAAGACATCTTGTTGCCAGGCCTCCACCATGGTTCGGATTCCACGTTAAACTGTAGGTCCTCCATTTCATCTCTCAATCACCCTACCATTACACATTAGTGTAAGTGCGTATAGCTCGAACGGGTAGTAAGACACGGTGCTAATAATAATAATAATAATAACATGGTAGGAAGAGAGGATAATAAAATATAGACTTTTTTTGGTCAACAATGAAAATGTGTAAATTACTTTATTTTTACTTTAAGTGGATGGTTAACAAAAAAAAAAGTTTTATGTGACTCACAATCCAAAGGGGGTTTCTGAAGCTCTCCAGATTTCTGAAAAATTTGATGCTCTTGTAAGTCATTTAGATTAGTCCTCACTTATTTTTTTAAAATTTAAATAAGCTAAAAGGTTTTTAAAGTGATCCTCACTTGGAAGATTTTTGAAATTTGAATGATTTTATAGGCTATTTATGGCCGAGACTATAAAGTACATTTGAATGACAACATTTTTCAAAATATCTCCATATATTTATCCAAAGGAAGATTATTAAAATAAATACAATAGACAGATTGAGAATTTACAAGTTTTGAGTAAAAACATTCTTCTCGATAGCTTACATGTAGAATAGAACGCAAAACAAACACTTTTAAGATCTCTTGCTATCTCATTTTAAATTGGTCCTGATTCACTCGACAGCTGATTGGATGTTGGTAAAAATAAAGATCTCAGGGAAACTTTCAGATTATTTACCTATCAAAACCTTTTTATATTTTTGAAATAAATATAATAAACTAACCAAACTTTACACAGCTGCTTGTTTTTTTTTTAAATGTATTTTGATGAAAAGCTATCTTTCAACTTCATATCGTTTAATATAAGAGAGAGTGAGACAAATCTAAAGGGTGACAAATTTACTACAGAAGTTGGGGGGGGGGCTAATATTTTCCCAACTGGGGCAGTGCCCCTCCTGTACTCCCCCTTCCTCTCGACCTAATCCTAGTTCCACCAACATTCATACTATCTATCAAAGGTCAGAAGTTCATATTACTTTATGCATCAATATATTTAGTTAGTATTAGTACTTTTGGTAACTATCAGGTACTAAGGTCGTTCATAGCCCTACTTTAGTTGGCAAGCCTAATTATTAAATATTGGCCATATCCTGGCATCCTTTCACCTTACAATTTATGCTCAAGGGTAACGGATAAGACAAAATATATATTTAAGCTCGGCCTATTTATGCTAAAATAATATTTTTTTTTTAAACACGTCAATTAAAATTTTGAAATTCTCAATCTTGCCCATGTTTTACAAACTAAAGAATTTATAATAATTTCCCGGTATTTCATATGAAAAGCTATAGAAAAAATATCATAGTTTTCTTTTTACTACTAAGTTCTTGGAACAAAATACCGTATGAATTGGAGATAGAACTGATAAGCCAGTTTAGGCCTACATCCTATTATGCTCTCAACTTCGTATTTAACAGATTATTATAATTAATACATTTGAAAATTCTAGAAAAAAATGTCTGGGTTTTTCTACTTCTTGACTTTTTCCTGTCCACCCCTCCTATTTCCCTCTATTTTTTTTTCAGGGTTTCCCTGTTTTCTATGTACTTTATGTACCCTACGATAGTAAAAGGTGTAAAAGCTCATATTTTGGAGGTCAACTTACAGAGCTGTACGACATTCACATAGTCCACAATTTAACAATGATTAAAAGAGATGCCAACAAATTCAAATATTTTATTCAAACCATAACAAGAGGGAATTTGATACAATTTTCAGATTTTAAATTTTTATTTTAGGCTAGATAAAGATGATCAAAAAATAAAATTTTAAAATGTAGTTTGAAAAAACAAATTTCTTCATTTCCAAGTTAAACTTTCAACTCAACTGTTACATTTTATTAAATTGAGATAATCTGTTTTAATAATTGGTCTTTACTATTATTTTTTTTAAATAATACTTATAAATATTGATTTATTAGGTTATTTGGAAGGATTTTTTGTGTGAGTAGAATTTATATACTGTAAAATTAGGTCATTTCAGTATTCTATTAAAACTTTGAGCATATATAGGCAAAATTGTTTCAAGGAAAGTAAAATAGTTGATAAAATTAACAGAACTCATTGAGAAGAATTTTCACTGTAGTATAAATCTAAAAGTGAGATTAGAAAAAAAACAATCATATCCTGTTGTTGTTAACACAGGAAGCCAGTTTCTTATAAATCTACACTTTTAATGGGAAAAACAATAATTATATTAAATTTTAACACCTTTTATTTAAAATTAACAGCCAATTAAATATTAAATAAATTAATAAATATGTTTGATTAAGAAGTGAAACAAATCAATAAAATTTATATATTTTAGACAAATTCATAATATAATATTCACTCTCAAATACTTTCTTCGTTAAAAATGAATGAATAGGAAAGAAAAAGTCGCGTTAATTCTGAATAGTCAACCATCCAGACTTGTCAATTTTTATTTAAAAAAATTTGGAGTCATTAATCATAACACCCATTCACACAAGAATGGCAATAATTTTTCCTTAAAATAAGCTTGCACTTCCTTAGAGCTTAGAGATTGTTTCAACATGTGAGCCACTTAACGTTAAAGAAATAAAGTGGTGCTCACCCGCCTGGCCTATAGATTACAGTGTAGAACTTTGTAAAGTATTTCAAAACAATATCTTATGAATATAAGATGGAACCCACTTCTGAACCTCTTGGACTACCATTTTGTAGCTGATAGTGACGGGTTATACTACAAGTGTTTTGAATATGCATGGGAAATATATATTACGAGAGGTTCTGGAGTCTCTCAGCAGCTCAGCCCCCCCCCCTCCCCCCACTATAGAAACAGGGGGGCCTAAAAAACGTGGGTGCCCAGTGTCTCTAATATTCCTTAGGACAACCCAGCATTAGGGTCTGTCTGGGCACACTCTGTATGCACGCTTATGCCTATGCCATTTGATTGTAAAAAATAACGTATCGATACACCTTGAGATTAACAAAATCTACAAAGATTGATAGTTTATTTATCAAATTCTGGTTGCAAACTACTAGTACATATCAAGATTGTCGTTCACTTGAACTCGTTGGCCTGTAACCATGAGAATGTAAAAGTTGAGCACCAAATGTGTGTGTGTGTTCTGTAGTTAGGCAGGCAGGCAAGCAAGCAGCTACGCGCAACATGTTGTGGAAGGTCATGGTTTGGTGTCGGCTGGGCTCACGGAGAGATGCGCGCGTCGCCGCGGTCATTGATTCGTCCACGTAACAAGGCTGGGTTGACGACTAGTTGTGTCATTACGGCAATACCAACTCAAACCAACTTCTCAATCTCATCACCACCTATCCTGACGCGCTGTTGGCTTCTTCAAACTAGGAATGTAGTATTGAAACAAAAGGATTGATTGATGTTTTACTCATTTTTAGTATAGGAAATAGATGATTGAAACCGTACTTTTAACGAAAGAAAAAGCAAGAGATTTTTTCTTAATATCAAATTTTTGATATATGGAAATTATATGTTTTTTTCTATACATTATAACACCATCATACCAAACCCCAAAATGTCTGATAATCCGAACACAATTTTATAAAAAAGAAAAGTCAAAATAAATATATTTCATTGATAACAAGTTAAATTATTATTATTATTAGCAACGCGTCTTACTACCCGTTCTGGTTATACGCACTTACGCTAATGTGTAATGGTAGGGTGATTGTGAGATGAAATAGAGGACCTACAGTTTAACGTGGAATCCGAACCACGGTGGAGGCCTGGCATTCCCCACATTCACACGATGTCTTGTCAGAGGTGAATGAAGGGTTTGGTAATCAGATAATTTTTTGGAGGAACTGAGGATTGAATCCCGGACGCCAGCATAGAAGTCTGACACCTTACCCCTAGACCGCCAGGTCACCGATAACAATTTAAAAGTTGAACAATTGTAAGAAACAGTGATAATAAATATTTACACGTTGTCGTCAAAATAATGTGTTTACATATAATTAGCTAAAAATATTAACAGTAGTCACAGAAAGATATACTGTTAATGTAAAACTACAGTACATGTCGTGTTATAAATAGGCCTAATTTAAATGATTGTAAATTGTATACAATTTATTTCAACTGTACTTAATTTAAAATTAGTGAAAATAGTCTGCCTCTCCGTTGACCCTTTCGTAGCTTCCCGTTTAATCCAGACAAGATTATTTCCAAATTAGTTCGGATTAACGAGGTTCTACTGTAATTAGAATGTTGGTACTTATCTTAGTAACTAGAAATATAACTTTCATTACTATAAATTTACCATGTCTTATATTAAATAACTAATAATATAAAATAATTACAATGGTATATTATAGCATAGCTAGGCCTATATGCTTAGTTCATTTCTGAAAGAAGAACATAAACTTTTAATCACGTTATAGTGTGGGTTTATCAAGATAACGTTACTGAGACAAACAAATAGGTCCTATATTGTAACTAGTTGATTGCTGGATTCGTTACCAAACTGATACCAGGTTGTAAATACTCTTATGAGTTAAAGCATCGAGTACAAAAATGTATTTATCTAATGTAAATTTTGGTAAAATATCGATCTTTTTTAGGTCCGTGAAGTTGGCAGCACCACTAAGGGCACAAATTCTGAAACCTATGCCAATATTTAGTGCTGAATTTGTGCCACAAGAATATCCTATCCCCATAATTTGTGCCGCCATAGTTTTTGTGAAAACTTCGAAAACTGTGGGTGCTACCAACTTCACGTAGCAGCACCCA
>CABEEJ010001733.1:20502-70171 GCA_901482245.1 Timema douglasi | reverse complement strand
TTTTTTTTTTTTTTTTTTGCTAGCTGTCACTTACCAGGCCACTCCTATGGTGAATGGAATTTAGAATGCATACACTTATTCCACCCATTGACCCGATCTCAGCTTGCACTATTAGAACTATCATAATACCCGCTTCAGTGGCCACGTGGTCTAAAGCCCTACTCTCACAGTTGGCTAGCCTGCCGATGATGGGCAGATCCAGGTTCGAATCTCGGTCGGGTGTACTGAGGGTGATTTTTCAAACGGGGTTTCCACTCTCCCTTCATGCAAATGAGAGTACATTTCCTATAAATATAACCTTCCTAATCCCTAAAACTATTAGCGTAATTAGTACTTATGTGCATAACCTAAATGGGGACGTGGTACTTAAAAAACTATTAGAATGCAAAAATAGATTATAAATATGCATAACACATAAATTATACGTAAAGCAAAGTGAATATAAAAACAAAATACATTGTGATCTTGCCATAATTAATTATTATATACTTTTCCTCATTTTACAAGCATTAAAAATATTTATATTAATTTGATTTTTTATTAAAAATTAAATTGTTGAGGAGGTTCATTTCTCTTTGCGTGAACTACTGTTGGTGTGTTCTAATCTTAGTCTATTCATATTATAGAAATGATCTTTAAGTTAATATTTAATTAATAAACAACGAATGGCATTTAATTTAAAACTTTCATCTTAGAACACTTAATACTAAAATAATGAGTTTAAAAAAAGTATTATTCAAAATATTCCATAGAAAATACTTTATTAAAGTTAACAATTACTTTTGTGCTAGTGAATGAACATATTTATGGGTTGAGAAGATTAATTTAACAAATTTACTTTATAATAGTGACAAAATTCATTGATTATTTCAAATAATTAAAATGTGCTTGGTATACAAAGACATCAATGCAGCGAGGCTCTCCCCACTAACCTTACCAGGTATAATCCCTGGTTTTCTCGAATTAAATGATTTAAAATAAGACTGGGCATACTTCAAAACGCACACAAACTTGGTTAACATACTACACCTTCAGAGACCCGCCTCGGTGGCGTAGTTGCCTAACGTGCTTGTCATGTTGAGCTCGACTGCTGAGGACGGGGAGACCGAGGTTCGAATCTCGATCGGGTGAACTGGGAGGTAGTTTTTCCTAAATGGTTTTCCACTCTCCCTCCACGCAAATGCGGGTTCACTTCCTCTAATTCAACCTTCCCAAGTCCTAATCCATTAGAGTAATTAGTACTTAAAGCGTATAATCCGAACGGGTAGTAAGACGCGGTGCTAAATATTATTATTATTATTACACCTTCAGAGGAGTGGCTTCTCTCAATCAAGTCAGTAGGAACATGCTTTTCTTACGTTTCATTGAGGGCCTATCTTTCATTCATCCGCCGAAATGAATTTAGACAACAGAATTTCCAGTCATTTTTGATTTTTAACTTTGAGTTTTTACAGTACATGAAAATTCTCCTTCAAAAATTTAAGGTTAATTTTTTTTTGATACTATCGACAGAGGTTATACTGATCATACAAGCGAGCGTGTGCAATAGAACACAAAATATATCTGTGGGGGGGAAACCCTAGCACGATTATGTAAGAAATAAGATGCGCCACATGTCATGTTTGTACCGTTAAACATTCTAGCTAGAACAACATATCATTATTATTATTATTAGCACCGTGTCTTACTACCCGTTCGGGTTATACGCACTTACACTAATGTGTAATGGTAGGGTGATTGTGAGATGAAATGGAGGACCTACAGTTTAACGTGGAATCCGAACCACGGTGGAGGTCTGGCATTCCCCACATTCACAAGATATCTTGTCAGAGGTGAAGGAAGGGTTTGGTAATCAGATAAATCTGTGCCGGGACCGAGGATTGAACCCCGGCCGCCAACACAGAAGTCTGACACCTTACCCCTAGTCCGCCTATTCACCAACAACATTTGAAAACTTGTTTAAAGGTTTATCTTGTTGCTCTTTATATTTTATTTTATTTAGCACCGCGTCTTACTACCCGTTCGGGTTATACGCTTTAAGTACTAATTACGCTAATGGATTAGGAATTGGGAGGGTTGAATTATAGGAAGTGAACCCGTATTTGCGTGGAGGGAGAGTGGAAAACCATTTAGGAAAAACCACCCCCAGTTCACCCGACCGAGATTCGAACCTCGATCTCCCCGTCCACAGCAGTCGAGCTTCAACACGACAAGCGCGTTAGCCAACTACGCCACCGAGGCGGGTTGCTCTTTATAAATTCGTATCTAATCTGTTTTAAAGGGGATGGATACAATCTGCAGCTACAAATTTCAACAAATAAATTCAAATCTAGAAAATGTAACAATATTATAGCTTTCACCCATCGAGTTTATAGTGAAGATCAGTGCATTCGAAACTAAGATGCGTTATTGATTATTTTTCTATTCCAATTAGCATGGTCTAAATATATATTCTAAAAACCATTTACTAGGAATCTGCGAGTATTTGGATTTTCTTTAGCCAAGCCTGAAATAGCTACTAGAGGTCGGGATTGACAGATTTATGGGCTCAAAATTTTAAGCTTCTTGAAAATAGCTTTTTCTTTTCATGGCATTGTGTTTGTCTGTTAATGAATGATTCATTGATTACTCTTCTCTACACTTGTTGGGGATGTTTGTGAAATGATATACAGTTAGGACGGTATGCAAGAACGTATAAGGTGACCTGGCGGTCTAGGGGTAAGGTGTCAGATTTCTATACTGGCGGCCGGAGTTCAATCCTCGGTCCCGGCACAGATTTATCTGATTAAACGTATAGTGAGTGCATAGTGGACCAATATATAGTGTGGTCCCGATCACGTTATCACTCCACATCCACATTTTAACCTATAATGACGCTAGCAAACCCACGCTAGTGTCAAACAAAGCATCCACTTAGGGTCAGTTTCATAGTCAAATTTAGTACGCCTCGAATGCGGCGCTACACTAAATACAAGACGACACCTACCTAAACCAGAATGGAATGGGCCAGTTTCCTATGAAAGAACGGCCCATTCCATTCGAGTTCAGGTAGGTGTCGTCATGTACTTAGTGTAGCGCCGCACTTGAGGCGTACTAAATTTGACTATGAAACTGGCCCTTAGTCAAGTTCTTGCATATAGAGGTGAATGGGGCAGGGGTTAGAGGGTAGAGAGTGAGAAAACCTAAACAAAGTGAGTATTGTGAAGATCGCCATTAGAATATCAAGGTCAGCAACTGAGTAAAACTGATTGTTAAATGTAGGAGGATATGAAGAATATACAAGGAAGAAATGGGAAGGGAATCCCTCTTTAGAACACAATAAGCTTAATGCAAGACAGTATCAAAAACAGCTTTTCGCAAATATGTTCTCTGTACAGTACATCTTATAGAATATAGATCATTAATGCTATGCCTTCCCTCGATGTAAGGGGGTCAACACCAAGTGAACAGCTGTATTTCAGACGATGCTGAATTGTATCAAAATTATTGTTTCTGTTACTATTATGGTATATTTAAAAGTTTATTCTACAATTTACAACCCGCTTCGGTGGCGTAGTTGGCTAACGTGCTTGTCGTGTTGAGCTCGGCTGCTGAGGACGGGGAGATCGAGGTTCGAATCTCGGTCGGGTGAACTGAGGGTGGTTTTTCTTAAATGGTTTTCCACTCTTCCTCCACGAAAATGCGGGTTCACTTCCATTAATTCAACCTTCCCAATTCCTAATCCATTAGCGTAATTAGTACTTAAAGCGTATAACCCGAACGAGTAGTAAGACGTGGTGCTAAATATAATATAATAATACAATTTACACTGACTTGATTTTTTAAAACTATTTATAAACAAGCTTAAAACATATTATATTTTAAAATGTATTTCTTATTTCATTCATTAAAATGAATAAAATAATATTAATACATATTTTTCTTTTAACATAACTAAGGTTTAAAATTATACATTTATTCAACCCAACCTCGAGATTGACTTGATACTCGGGAACATTATGAAATTCTCGCTCGAGATTGACTCGAATTAAAATAACTTGAGCTAGCAGACACCTACAACTTACCCTTTATGAGCAAAAGTTATCAATAAGGAACTTTGTAATCCTTCTTGCTAGATCATTGCCTTTGCTCATGGACCAAAGCTTTTATAGCTGTAGAAATGAAATTTAAAAATCGGTCATGGCTGGGTTGAGATGTCACGTTGTATTTCAAAACCGCATTCTGATTTCATCTCTTCCGTTGAGTTAAAATTCTAATTCTTGCAAAAAAGAGTATATTGATTGGTGTTGAATCTTATAAAGGTTCTACTCTCAATTTATATTCTTTGAACAGGTGGTGCTAAACCTCAAAATATTAGGATCCTCCTCAAGAAAATAGTTTCTAACAATTCCAATTAAAGGTAATACATAAGTAGCTCATAAACAGGTATAGATCCAAGCCGTCTAGCTCGTAGCTACCTAGTAGGACAGTATACTCTGTCCTAGTCCTCTAATATATTATTTAATTGAACATTGTGATATTAATCAGACCAATAAACAATTCCTAATGAAGATTCTCGTAATATAATATGTTGTGAGAATGGTAATTTATGTCAGGATCGACCTCTGAGCACTCAATGTTAGTGACAAATGCATGGTGCCTTACGTGGATGTAAGTGACCTTCTCTCTCATCTGACCACCTGTGTTACTTACATAGGTAGCTTCATACAGAAAAAAGAGGCATTTATGTCTGCAGAAATCAGTGGCGTACTCTCTATCGTGCTAGCTATTTTCAAATAATATCTGTCCTCTTCCCAACACAAGATACCAGAGGAGATTGTTTGAAAAACTCGCCAGAAAACTGTTGAAATATTCTTCTCTGCCGTTAACACTTTCATAAGATACTAAAAAACAACATTTACCGCTATCGTCATTCAGTTTAAGGCTATCCAAATTTAATACAAATCAGGATTTGCGATCAATATGTATTTGTTAGACAGATCCTTAAAATCACGTATTTTAAAATGCTGCACATGTCATTTGGAAACCGCCTGTCATCACACCCCTTAGAATATATATGACTGGAGTATTAACACACGGTTCACCAACTTTTGTACAAGCTCTATACTTTAAAAAAAATAATGAGATTGACTATTTCGCATGGTTAATTTTATATTGACAAACCCAAAGCAATACCTACCAACAATGCATAATACTAGACTAGTTTAACCCTTTGTTGACAGAAGGTACTTTTAAGTACCATTAACTTTCTTACATGTTATTGCCCACCAAAGTTATGGTACAATTTTTTAAAGCTAACTATATGATTTTGTGGTCTACTAGACTCATACAATACACATATATTTTCCTTTTTAGCAAAATTTGTATATTTCAATTATTTCAGGCTATGGTACTTGCAAGTACCGTTGGGCTATACAGACTCTAAGTTACAAACATATACTAACCTACATGGAATAAAGAATAATATAATTACTTGAATATAAATAAAATTCTGAAATACTTTTTATATGTATTAGTATTAATTGGCTCTGGAAGGGGAATAGTATTGATTATGTCAACATCAACTGATCTATGCAGATGATTATTTGTCTGTGAACTCGTTGATGGCTGAGAATAGTATCTGTACTTTCATGCTGTTTTGACAATTCAGTCAGGAAAATGTCATCAAATGTGTTTCCAGTAGAAATATCTCTAGGAATATCCTCAACATCATCATTTTGTTCACTATCCAAATCATCATCAGATTCAATATCAGTGTCAGGATTATTGTCCTCTGGAAGCTCGTCCCACAAAATATCTAGAATTTGTTTGTCAGAAACAATAGGCTTACACGTGTTCAATTTCTTGTCTGCCATAACCTATATTAGGCCTATAGAGTAAACCTAGCATGAAAAAGTGTTTTACAATTGTTTTCAATTGCATATATTTTATAACAATATAACTAATATTGAAAAGGGGGACTTACTTGTTTTTGTTTTACGTTAATTATTAGTAGCCCAACGGTACTTATAAGTCCAATTCAAAATATATCCTAAACACTTCTAGTAGCCCATTGGTACTTCTCAGTCCACTACATTTATAACCAAATAAATCAAATATGTTCACTGCTATACTTCTAAAAATATCACTGGAATATTCTAATATATAACTAAACACAATGCTTATATATAATATTTAAATTTCTAGCCATAGCACTCATAAATAAATTTACGAAAAGATAAACCAATACATGAAGTCATAGCATGACACTATCAATAATAAAACAACTTTCTGTTTCTACAGAGTATGTTCAATGTGATAAAAAAAAAAAATTGTGAAGGAAGAAGGTACTTAGAAGTACCAACGGGCCCTTGTGTTGTCATAATTGCCAAGTAATTAATTATATGGTCTAAAAGAAGGTGGTACCTAAAAGTACCATTGGTCAACAAAGGACTATACATTTTACCTTATAGCTGGGCAACAAAGGGTTAAAGGAGGCAACTGGCCAGATTGGCAAGAAGTAGGTGAATACTCCGAGGAGATAGATGGAGGAAGAAAGGGAGAACAAAAAAAAAAGTTGGGAACAATTAGGATTATTTTTTTAAAAACACAAATCAGACCTAGTACAGATGTTAGAGTGAGTGGGGTGCAGTGGAAATGTGTTATGACAAAAGGTTGGAGTATCGTTCTCGTAGCCGACAATCGATCTTTAATATTATCATAAAAGGTTGACAGAACTCTCTTTGATCTATTATAGTAACCAATAAATTATATATTATTTATATTAAAAAACAAACAAATGTGTTTTGTCTTATTTTGCATCACAATGTTGCAAATATATATATAGTTCATATTATTTTATTAATATAAAATAATATTTTTTCTAATATGATCATCTCACTAAACCTAAACGGAGTTTAATAAATATGTAAGTTTAGGTACACTATTTGGATAGTTTTAAACATTTTGGTTTAAATAAAGTGTTCCAAGTACTATACACGATTTTTTTTAGTTCAAATGCACATACCACAGAGATTTTGTTGATTTTAACTGCAAATTCATTCTATTTTCAATACGATCATCTCTATAAAAACAGCCACGTCTCTAATCTGACACCTTATATAAGCCAGGTACTTTTCAAAGTAGAATACACATGACATGCAAGGTCCAGCAAACAGTACCTGGGGAACAAACACGTATCTCAAGGCTCATCTAACCTATCATGGCTGCGACCTTCAAGCGCATTCATGTGCGTAGTTAACAGTTAAAGGCCCGATGATCCTGTGCCTTCCATCGATCCTTGTAATCATCTGACAGCTAGGAAACTGCCATCCCCCCCCACCTTGGCCAGGCTTCCATCAGCGGGAGGAGTTAGCTTCTTACCCATAAGGGCTGGATCCACAGGTTATGGAATTCATACACAACCTAAGAATCATTCTGCTCGAAATGCTGTAGCATAGGTTGCCCTAATAAGAGTCAAAATTTGATCTTAGGAATCACCCTAAAGATGGCTTTTACCTAAGACGTCCCGTTTTGGCTCTTGTAAGAAGCCAGGTGCCTAGCCTTTGGAATCCCCCTGAAACCACCATTTAGCCTAAATTGTCAAGAGGGGACCTCGTGGAGGTCACCTAGCCAGCTTACCTGTAAGGTCCTAGCTACCAACAGCCTTGTGTGTGGTTAGTCAGGGGTGGGGGGAGGAAAGGACATCCATAGGTGACTACCCAAAGCACGTGCTATCTGCACAGAACTCACTTGATCACCATGATATTGAGATTTCAATGGTGTTCTTCTTGTGAAGTGGGATTGAGCGCAGCGTTCATTTGCTTTTTCTGTTTGGGAATCTCATACAAGAAGGATTTAGGATGTGTTAGCAGGATTTCAAGTCAATTCATGGGATGGACCACTCCCTATGATTTTATACTTACAGGGCTATGGTTTTTGTTGAGTTTATATGTCTATACTGCTTATACTATTTATTCTAAGATAATGCCGAAATATACAACCCATAAAGTCTACAATAAAGTGGATATGGTTGGAATCTGTCAATGACAAATATTTTAGTACAGATGGAATTATGCATTCTGCAATGTAGGTGTAGCATTAACTTATTCCACGTTCACGTAGACAACACAGTACAATACATCGTCTCCACTTCTAGGCCAGAGCTTAAACTAAATTATTTGTCGCAATGTGCGTTCAACCCCACTGTCGTGACGAATACTAGGGAAGGAGGTAGTAACATTCCGTTAGCACTGTAAGAGTCACGCTCCCAGCTACTTGACTGTTTGTAGCTAGCCCCTGTCGATAAATCTCTTCAGTTCCTTCTTGGGGAACCACTCATCCACAGTTGTAGTTGGCCACGGCCGCGCCTCGTTCAATTATTCAACCATTCCCACAGACTCCTGTCCCTCTTCTTGACTTTATTCAAGGCTTGGGCTAGACATGCTATCCCGTTAAGTGTCCATCTCTTTCATTAGGCCAACGACACTTCCATTTTGCCCCAGTCAGCGTACGTGATAGTGGTATGAGTGGGTCAGACTAACTTTTTTGGTCTGGGGACTGTCGTATTTCTTCAAATCACGCTCCATATTTATAAATCCAAAGAATACTAAGGTTATACTGTTTCACGCTTTAAACTGCATCCTCTGCAACCACTATATGTGTAAAGTGACATGGTCCATTGAAAACCAGTGGCGAGGTTTTTTGAAGGGGTGACTTTGGACACGAAATGCAGATGGGACGCGCATCTGAACGGGCGGCGGGAAAAGCCTGGAGTGTCATCTCTGAGCTGGCAAGACTGCTAGGCCCTGTTGGCACATTCCAATAAGATAAGGTGCTTAAAGGTGTGTGTCTTATCCCTGTTACTATGCAATCCTCCCGTTTGGGCCTACTTACCCTGTTACCGATATTCCTGCCTTTGAGCCGTACACCGACGTGTCTTACTCCTTACTCCGTACACCACCAACATCCTTCTGCCTGAGTTAGGCCTCCCAACCTCCGATTAATGAATAAATGGTCTGGTGGTGAAAATCTTCACCAGAGCACAATACAGCTCTAATGAGATTTTCCGGGAAATCGGTCATTATGACTCCTCTGCCCATCATCACCACCGCATCAAAGACAGCATATTAGATCCCCTGTATTATTATTATTATTATTAGCACCGCGTCTTACTACCCGTTCGGGTTATACGCACTTACGCTAATGTGTAATGGTAGGGTGATTGTGAGATGAAATGAAGGACCTACAGTTTAACGTGGAATCCGAACCACGGTGGAGGCCTGGCATTCCCCACATTCACAAGATGTCTTGTCAGAGGTGAAGGAAGGGTTTGGTAATCAGATAAATCTTTGCCGGGGCCGAGGATTGAACCCCGGCCGCCAGCATAGAAGTCTGACACCTTACCCCTAGACCGCCTGGTCACCCAGATCCCCTGTAGGATTAGGTTAACCTAATTGAAAGTCACTGGTTTTGAGAGTCATTATTCTCCTAACTCATTCGAGGCCGTCTTTATAACGCCACTGAATGTACCGTGGTTGGTGTGGAAGAAAACAGACTCTTGTGATGATATATTTCTCTGGCAAAAAAACAAAAACAAACTAAAATACTAACTAAATCAAATAATTATATGTATTAAGAATCAGGTAGTTTATTATGGAACGATAGNTGTTTACCTTATCCACTCACCTGAAATAAACTCCCTAGGTGGGACATAAATTAAGAATTATAATGTAATGTAATGTTATGCTAAGTATTGTTGTAAATATATGTTTTTAAATTGAACAAAGAGTAATTTGTAAACCAACACTGGTTCTATAATACAAGGGGCTTTGATTCGATTCCCTTGTCCAGATATCATTTTTCAAATTTAAGAATAATTAGAAATATCGCGTTAGCTTGGTAGTATTTAAGTGAGTAGTTTATGGGGATTAGCGAATACTATGATTTTATTTATTGGAAATGTTGTATGTGCATACCTTTGAAGATCTTAGCGTATATATTGTTTGATCTGGTCGTAATACAAAATCTCAAGCTATTCGACTGATAGTGACGCTATTTTCATGAAATTGGATTTGCCTGGGGACACACCTACTGAGTGATGTGATGAAAAGTGGATAGCTTAATACATGATCCATTAGCCCTATTAACTAAACCCTCTTGTCTCCTTGGATAATATCAACCTTCGATTCCTAGCTAATAATATGCCTCATTAACTTGCGTACTGAAAATGGATTACTACAACATTGTGTATTTTTTCTAATTGCTGAAAATGAAACTTGTCTACCTAAGTTTATCTTCTAATGGACTTGAAAAGACTACTAGAACGGTATTTGTTTGATCCAAGGAAAGGCCAAAACTAATTTATAATCTTAGTATAAGCTATCCCGGCTACTAATAGTTAATTTAAGCACTTGGCTCTATAGCTTGGTGTGTTTGGTGAAGTCTTGCGGTGCTAGGCTGGGTAATTATAGTTGGATTGCCATATGATCACCTTTAATGTAAATTAAGATTTCCCTTCACGTAGTCATACGCCAAACTAATTAGGCTTAAGCCCTAATACAGACTCCGTATCCAAGGTGTGTAGGGGTCCGTGAGAGATAGACTTCACGCCAACAGATTGCACTGTCTACAGGGTCCTAAACTTTAAGTCCTTAATCCTTATCACTCTGTAGAATTTGAATCAACTTTAACTTTCTAAGAACTAGTCGATATGGACTGCTAAGGACTACTAATCACAGAAAAGTAGAGATGTGCGCGTGCAAATAAATGATAGCACCAATGGCAGTGAAAGGATTCGTTTCTATGTAAACAAATACAAAATTAAATGATTGTTTTACACCCGCCTCGGTGGCGTAGTTGGCTAACGCGCTTGTCGTGTTGAAGCTCGACTGCTGAGGACGGGGAGATCGAGGTTCGAATCTCGGTCGTCTGAACTGGGGGTGGTTTGTCCTAAATGGTTTTCCACTCTCCCTCCACGCAAATGCGGGTTCACCTCCTCTAATTCAACCTTCCCAATTCCTAATCCATTAGAGTAATTAGTACTTAAAGCGTATGACCCGAACGGGTAGTAAGACGTGGTGCTAAATATTATTATTATTGTTTTACGAACGATGCCATTTCAGTAATATTTTCCTGAAAATTTAAAAACCCCGGTAACAATCTCGTAAACAGTTTTCAAAGAAATACCAAGTTTTCACAAAAAGTTGTGTCATTTTGAAAGGTTTAAACTACCACTATAATTCTGTATTATATCTGCTTCATAGAGCTTGTCCATTTGCGCCTTGTTCTAGACAGATTTCTTTCGAAGAGTTTAATTGGTGATAATTTCTGACTTTCTCATTGGTTGGAATAGTCATGTGACTAAAATTACGGACTCTTTACACGCGATTCCCATTAATTTAGAAGGATCATTAAGGACCTAAGGACTATACCGGTACGGATGCGTAGCTTTCGGAATCCGGAGACGGGTCCTGACTGCTGCCATTATTGACAAATGTGTCAATTTGGACAGCTTTAAATTAAATATAGGTAAGAACCTTATGTCAAAGTTTCATCTCATGGTGATCCGTGCTAAATATATCTTAGTGTTTAAAGAGGTAATTTAAATTCCTTGACTTGATAAAGTAAATAAAGATGATGCACTCTTTTCACAACATTGACGCCAAAATTTGGATCAGGAATCAAATATTTTACTCTTAGAATGGTTATATATATAATTTAATCAAAAATATAGCTTAAAATATGTATTAATAATAATAATAATAAGTCGATACTTCAATTTCTATTAAAACTGTTCTCATAACTAAATTAACCTATAACAACCAAAATAACACTTTACACTTAGAGCTGGCTCTACATAATTTAATCTAGTATCTGAGATTCATAGTTCCTCAACCTTTCCTCCGTCACAATACTCTAAACAAGTGTAAAAGAATTCACGGAATGTCAACATATTTTCTAAAAAGCTACAAGCAGACTAAGCTGATGCTCAAATCCTTCTGGCTCACCAATTCTGACGTCATGACACACCGTCTGAGAGTTGTTGTAAGGCTTCACCCAGAATTATTGGAAGAAACCATACAATAACATTACATTCTACTAGACACTACCTGGGATCGAACTAGGTTTCATGATATGCATGCTTGATGTACTCCATTCCTCGGCTAAGGGAATGGAATATTTCAAATCCTGAATTGCACTTCTTGCCTTCCTTTGAAGAATGTGCAGTCTATTCTCGATGAGTTCAATACAGTTTGTAACAGATATTTTAGTATATGTGTATGGTCAACATTAAAATATTACTGCCAACTCTTTCCAACAGCTTATTAAATCGAGTATTTAAGAAATTGACATAGGATTATTTTGTTAATCTCTCGGTCATAAATCAGGTCAGTTGAATTATCGCCAATTTTTCCTACTCTTATATTTACACAAAATTGTTATTAGCGTCTTGATGGTAGAAAAACGCCTGGATTTTCTTCAGCTAAATTATTGGTGTTATAAAAATGAATAACCCATTTCTGGTGAAACCAGACTTGGTAGTAAATAATAGGCAATCACTGTCAGACATCTGTAGAAATCCATTAAGTCCCTATACTTGCAAAGCATGGTAGGAATAAAGCAGGTCATTCTCGCAAAACTCTCCACACAATAATGTGTCAGACATACTCTACTGCTGCTATTATTTGGGTGTTCTGGCCATCATATCTGTTGTTGAGGATTCGGTCTTCAAAATTTAGTGTTTTAGTAGGGTCTAGTGGTTAGCTTACCATCATCTAACGCTCCTATTTAATTAAACAAGTATCTATTTGTAGTATATAGTCTTTGAAACATTTAGTCATTTATCGTAAGTCTATTGGGAAGTCATCTGTGAATAAACGCCCTTCTTTAGCTGAATTATATTCGGCAAGATCATAGATCAAATGCATATAAGCTGTTTCTAGATTTGATCTAATATAAAAAATGAACAGAAAAGTAACGTGTTTCGACCCATAATGCTCTTACCAAAAGAACAAACTGAAATAATTCACACATAAGATCATAAACATCATAAATTAATATTTTTTGCTCATAGAATATTCAGCAATGCCATATATTAAATATCAAGCATTGTTTGTAAACTGTTTTATGGAACACGTTAGCTGTTCATTTTTGGATTTCCTAAATACTTTCCAAGCTAATTGGGTTATGATTTGCAGATAAACATGGCGGTGTACTAGTTTGATGTCACTTATCAAATACTTTCAAAATAAATTATGGGTGGAAATAAGTAGATGCACTTTCTTCATTACTTTTTAATCAAGCCTTAGAGTATGTTATTAGTTTAATGCAAGAGGGTAGGGCAGGGTTGACACTAAACGGTACATTGCAGCTATTAGGTTACGCAGATGATTTAGCTTTGATGGGCAATAGTAAGGAAGCTCTTGAAAGAAATGAGAAGTGCAAAAATATTATTAGAAGCTAGTGAGGAAATAGGTTTGTTTGTAAAAGCCGAAAAGACTAAGAATATGATCACAGAGAAAACACTGATTTGGGATGATAACTTAGAGAAAACTTCTAACAACATAATATTTGACGTAGTTAATGAGTTTAATATTAATGAACCATTTTAACTAGCATCTACGATATTAGATTGGAAATTAGGAAAACAATACATTAGGGAAATGAATGCTATTACTCGGCCAATAAGTTGTTGACATCTCACTTTCTATAAAGGAGTGTAAAACTCAGAACTTTGTATCTCTTACGATCATAGCCTACCTTTCTGATAAAATTCTAGCATATTCAATCTATTTGTAACAAAACCAAACCATCCTGAAGATTGATTTCAGTATTAGAGTTTTCTTTCTGAGGTTAGTACTTACCGAAACCCGTTTTTGTGCATCAAAAATAACTAATATGAGCTTCATTTTTAACTTATTATTCTGGGACGAATAATGAGGCTGTTCTGAAGGAAATGAATCCAAATCAGTAAGGAGAGAGAAAGGGAAAATGCCATTAATAAATTACATACTAATACAACTCCCAGTGCATCAAGCTGGGAATCAAATCTCATTCTTCCCATTACTGGCAACCCAGTTTATTATATGCCGGATGCTTATTGCATTGTGATTACCAATTTGTTAAAAAAATATATATTCTTGCTCTAGGCAATATAGGATAGTAGAAAGTATTGTTTCAACACTCTTAGCTGAGCAGTGTAGAGAAGATCTTTGAACTGATACTGCACCTTTTGATAAAAGCATGACATTTTTCAGAAGGCTAGAACTACCTAAGATATGCATTTTCAGATATGGAGGCCAAAAAAATTCCTCCGTGGACAGAAACTATGACATCATCAAGATGGCCTACGCTTTGAAATGCTTTTTTCCGTATATATCGTAAACCACTACCTCAAATTTCGATTGATTTATTTTAAATGAGATCCCTTTAAATAATCTTTAAGACGAATATATATATCCTATTAGTTGATAATTACATAGTTATTTAAAGAAATATCAATAACCAGTGATAATTTTGTTTGTTTTGTTATTTCTATCATAGTTTTCTATTCATTGGTTAAACCACAAAATGTTTCAAGTAAAAGTTTTGCATTTCTTAGTTTACTAAAATAAATGTATTTTATGCTTTTTTCGTATGACAAGCCGCAAGGGCGTAATCCTTGATACAACTTTTACAAGTTGCCCTGCACCGCCTCGTTGCGTTTTTGTTGAAGTCCTTAAAAATCATAGATTTAATAAAAGGCTATTTTTAACAAATACTTTATTTCTACACCCTTAAAGACACATTGCCGCATCACCCTAACCCACCTTCTCCTTATTTCATATATTCAAGGAAGTACTTTAAATACTTTATTTCATTTTAGGCCTAATATAGATAATTATTTTTTAAATGTTTTAATTAAATATTATTTATAATTTTTTATTCAAACTCGAAATAAATTGTATAAGTCGTTTTATGATAAAGAATCACAAGAAAGTAACGGATTTTTGAGCATATAGAGATTTTTTTATAAGCTTATACCTACACTGTTTTTGTTTTTGTCTAGGATGTGATGGTATGATAAAAACTACGTGTTATCAGTAGCTGCTATCTTTATGACAGTTTGGCATTTAAGAGATATTTTCTTGAAATCAATCGGAAAGGTGTGTTTCTCAAATGGTTTTTTAACAACTTTTGAAAAGTATATCTCTGAAAGTAGCAATATATGATACTGATTATTTAAAAATTGCCCTTTCAAGTTAGCCCTATTGATTCAGTTACACTAAGTTATTTCAGTAATTTTTTTTTCTGTTTAACCTACAATCGGCTGACCATCCCCTTTTCAGCAGTAGGAGTCAACCAATCCCATGAACAAAACAATTCTCTCATAAAGAGCGATGGTGGAGCCATGGGTTTGTTGACAGATAGATGCCACTTCATTACGGAGATGGATAATTTGTGGACCAAAGATATCTGCCTTGATAGATCAGTTTAAAAAAAACACCACATTTCCAAACTGTCTTCAACAAGAACCTGAAAGCTCTAAAACAAGTCAAGGCCACCTTTGGAAATCTTTTTCTTGAATTATGGAAAGAGATTTTTATTTTATTTTGAGAACCTGGCGTTGTAAGAAGAAAGTTCAAAACATCATGAACATTGAAGAAGTCGACAAAACGCTATATGAGGAATTCGTTTCCAAAAGGCTAGCCTCAGATGAGATATCTTTGTACCAAAGGATAAAACCAAACAAGTTCTTATTGTTTGGAAATAAAAAAAGTTCTCTCCAAAAGTGGTAGAATTAGGTCACTAAAGAAGTACCGTTGACTTATTCTCTTAACTTTTTGTCATTTGTACGACTAGAGACCTTGGCATTTACCATTTCTTTTCTTTTGAAAAACATCCATTCCTTCTAGCAATTTCATGTGAAAGATATATTCAAAAAGGAAGCAAGACTGACCTAATCATAACTTTGGAAAATGTCATATCATCTGAGATAAATAAATGACAGAGTCAAACTGTGGGCTGATGTCATGGATTTTGAAGATGACAACATCATTGATGATCCAGGTGAAAGGCCACATAAAGTTGCTCAAGAGATTCTAATCCAAGATGAAGGTGCTACACCTGATTCTCAAGAGGTTCCTGAAGATAAAACTTCGCCTGAAGGTGCGTCTAACAGCACAAATCAGATAACATCTATTGATTGAGATGGCCCAGCTCTCATTCATATACTTCAACCAAAGGTGGAAAAAACATTTCAAGAGTAGAGTGAAGCTGTAGGAAAATATCTACAGGTAGATATTAGAAAGTACCAAGCACAGTGCATTGATATAATGTGGGATGTATACCAAGAAAACACTATAAAATTATATACCAGAGACTGATGTGGACCTGGAGAGTGGCGTCATGTTCGGACAGACAACATCTTGCCAAAGAAATGGCAACACTTCCTCAAATATCCGGAGAATAAAACTGAACTATTTTTCTTCCTGGCCAGAGAGATTGTTTCCAGTTCACCCCTTAAGGATATACAGGTGTTTTCCACTATAATCCCAAACGTACTCTCTAATGATGTGAATCAGACCTCATTCGTCGAGGAAATGTATAATCACGAAGAAGCAGATTCTAGGATTTATGTTCACATACTTGATGCAGTGAAGACAGGTGTCAAGGCTGTTCACATAAGCACAGTAGAGACATATGTTATTGTGTTAGCTATATCACATTCTCAAAAGAGGCTCTTTGCTTAACTGAGTGTAAACTTAGGTCGAGGAAAGAATTTTAATACAACTGTAGTTCATTATATAACTTAAAACCATCTTGTGAATGTGGGGAATGCCAGCCTTCCACCGTGGTTCGGATTCCACGTTAAACTGTAGGTCCTCCGTTTCATCTCACAATCACCCTACCATTACACATTAGCGTAAGTGCGTATAACCCGAACGGGTAGTAAGACGCGGTGCTAATAATAATAATAATAATAATAATAATAATAATAACTTAAATCCTTGGCAAAGCAAGTCCGTGGCTTTGCGTGGACTTCACGCATCCTCTGACTCTGATAGCACATAATGTTTTTCAGACTGAGGGAAAAAATCAATGTAGAACAAATTGAAGGAATTCCCTGAATTGATGGAGGCTTTTTGGTTCCTATCACACCCTTAAGACAATTTGCCTGGTGCCCTCTTCAATCCCCTTCAACGGTACCAGGTGTCATTTTAAAATGTAAATAACTTTATATCTACATGTGGCTATATCTATAATTAACAAATATAATAGCTTTGATATTTAATTCATCATAAAATATGGACCTATACAATTAAGATTGTACATTTGGCAGCTTAAAACAAACTATTGAGTCGATGGTGGCTGCGTATCTGATAGCTCATGACTTTATTAATCAAATATTTGTAGCTGACTATTTCCGCATATCCATCACAGACTCCGCCTTAAAATATGAGCTAAGAATTAATCTGGGCACCAGACTATTCCTGGCTCGCTCAGTTATTAGAGCATTGGCGTGCTAAGCCAGCTTCGATTTCCGGGTCTAGGTGTCATTTTACAATTTAAAGGGCTTGAAGGTAGATTATGTTGAAAAAATTAAGGAATGTACTTAAATACGTGATTTTTATAGATTCCAGCAAACAGGCAACGGTGGAGGGAAACAAAGCAGTTTGCCCTTTAATTCTAAGTGTTTAATCAACGATTACGTCCTTGTGGCTTGTCATACAAAAAAGTACATGAAGAATTTATTTTAGTAAACTAAGCAATAACTAACCTTTACTTGAAACATTTTGTGATTTAATCTATGAATAGATAGCAATGATAGAAATAATATAAAATGTTATCACTCGTTATTGTTATTTCTTTAAATAACTAAGTAATTATCGACTAATAGGTAACTTGCTTACACTCATCTTAAATATAATTTAAAGAGTTTTCATTTAAAATAAATAAATCAAACATTGAACCAGTGGTTTACGATATGTACTGAAAAAAATCATTTAGAAGCGTCGGCCATCTTTATGACGTCATAGCTCCTGTCCGCGGAAGGATATTTTTGGCCTTCTTATATGAAAATGCAAATCTTAGGTACGCTTAGCCCTCTTCAAAATTGCATGCTTTTATCAAAAGGTGCAGTATCATTTCCCTACGCTGGTCAACTATCTTATTTTAAGCTATGCAGGTCAATCATTAAGATGCATGCGCGATTTAGGACACACGTTAAAGAACACATGTTTGTATTTTGTCTTAAGACTAATGAACTGACAGTTTGATTTACACTGGACAACTTAAAAAGCTTTCATTATTTTATACATTTAAAAACACTTTGAAATACAAAATAATTTTAAATACCACTTTCAAATCATACAAACATTTTTGAATAAACTTTGATGAAACTTTGTATCAGGACACTCTTAACAGTACATTTACGCATATGTGCTTCGTTTACACATTTGTTTTTATTAAATCAGAATTTCTGAAGAATGACATTAATTTAAACGGAATTACAAGTAATCATAATTAGTTCATCTCAATTTTCAGGAAATATTTTTTTGCCCCTATACAATATGATGTTCCATATTTTATACGAACTGAAACGTCTTGTCTGCTTTTTATAGACTCAGTTTTACAATCAATGAATATTCCAGGTTGTTTTTAAGTAGTCCAGTTTTGTTATTTTATTTTAAACGACAGATTATTTTACAAAATAATTGATCACACTTAAACGATGCCTTAAGACTATGCATACATGCCGAGACAAAACTGTCATCTTAATTCTGATAAAGGTAGCCAGTAGCGGATTTAGGCTTAGGCCCGTGAGGCCCGGGCCTAGGGCGGCCAAAATTTTTAAGATGACTAAAATTAAAAATTGATTGGGTTTTCTGTAAATTGTAAAACCAAATTTTAAAGTTTATTTTATTGCGCTCTTACTATCGAAACATAGTACCATTTTGAGGGTAGAATTTCTTTGTTAAAATAATTAATCAGGCAAGTACTAAAATTTGAAATATCCAACAAAAAGTTTAATTTATACCTGAATTAGATTTCTTATTATTATTGTAATTATTTTCATTATTTTATACACACATATGTATATATATGTTTATATATATATATATATATATATATACTGTTACAAAAAAAAAAAAAGGGGGCGCCATATCGTCTCGGGCCTAGGGCGTCCTCAAACCTAAATCCGCTACTGAAGGTAGCTTCTTCATCTTTTCATTTGGAAGAATATCTACTTTGCCAATATTGGCACTGCCCCTATTATGTTCTCCTCGGCATTTCCTGGCCCAGACAACATATACATTCATCTATGAAAGGGTTGATAAGTTTATCTAGATGTATGACTCGACTGTGTCGTCTGAGTGTGCTCTAGGTTTATCTTTTACGAGATAAGAACCACATTTTTATGAAGGTGCTCTTCAAGAAGGTTTCCTTCAGCTGCCCATATACATGGCAGTAGAGGAAGCACTTGAGAGGTGCGAATATTACAATTTATTCTTCTTCTCTGGATATGTTCATTTGTTAAAACCACCATAAAAATAATATCTGAGTTGATAGCTATCATTCACTATTCAAATTATAATATAAATGTAAAATTGATTGTGGTTTAACTGTAATATATATTTTATTGGCTGTTGGTATCACTTGAGTTGACACTATTGAGTATTTTCTAGTTTGATTATTATATTTAGCGTTACAATTGTATAAGGAGTTTGTGTTTATTAACTGTTATCATTTATTTGGTCTACTTCACCTCCCAAAATTAAGGATATAATTATTTTAATAAAACACTTAAGTATATATTTTTTTCATAAAAATATTAAGTATAATTCATTCACGTCCTTAGTTTACTTGGAGAACAGCTCAAAAGTAACTAGAAATAGTCCTTAATATATCACTACGCCAACAGCTGACATCTATCACTTTGGATAACTGTAATGAAAACAGATGGTAATCTATGAATTTTGATCGTTAAACACAGGAATTTAGGCCAATATTATTTATATATTTATTTGAGGTCGGACACAAAGCTTATTGATCGTTTTATTCTATTTTATTTTATTCACGGCACTTCCACAAAAGGTCTTACGAAAATAGCTTAAAAATGGCGACCGATGAATTTAAACCATGGGGTTGAACATGACGGAAACAAGTTTTTTTAAATGATATACCCACGCAGTGGATAAAAATATTTTATTTAGTTAAATATTTTGGAATACGATAAAATAATCATAGAAAATAACTATTTCCCCTTCTCCAAGTAAATACGATGCTTTTATTAAAAGGTATTGATGTATGCACCATATTACACATATTAGATAACATTCCAAAACGAAGATAAATACTTTTAATTATGTTTAAAATATTGTTATAGATTGGATAAAAAGAAATTTATTAAAAGTAATGAAATAGTATGAAAATACTTAAGTCTACAATTTTTTTTAATGTAAACAATAACATTTAATTAAAAACAACTTAACATTTATAACCAAACAGATCTTTTACAGCTGTTGGCAACCTAAAACCTAAAAACATGATTTTCGAACTGTCATTCAGATAAAAACCTATCATGAACAGACTCTATATTATTATTTTTAAAAAACTATTTACTAAACCATAATAGGATATATCTTAGTAACTAATATATTAAGAAAGAATAAATATCTACATAGAAATAGTTTAATCTTAGTTTAGATTTTTTTTTACTCCATTTGGTAAACAAACACACCTTCATATTATAGAGAATTTACTCTAAAGTTGGCCGAATAATCAACGTTCAAATACAATCCCATGAAATTGACGATGTTAATGGTAAGGAACCTAGCTCGGCTCTCCGCAGTGCATACACACGTTGGTGTGGATTTGAAACTGACAGGAGAAACAATTATTTTATCATTCTGTGAACCTCATCGTTACTTGTTGCTGAACCTGTTTCATTTTCGTAGCGTATTCCTATTATGTTTAGTGGCGTGTGCTGTTGAGTAAAGAATGAGTTGTTTTTTTGTTGGTTGAAGTATAGCACTAGTAAACGTAAGAAATATGTTACTGTTGCAATTATTGGAGTTTTTCTTAAAGGGAAAATCAAGATCTTTTTGATAGAGACGTCGCTTTAAAATATACGTGATTATTGTCACTTAAGGTTACTAAAATAAGTAAATAATTTACACGTATCGGATGAAGCTTTAACCAAACTAGCGAATGTAGTATCAATTTTTTTTTAAACCCACACATTAGTTAAGGAAGCCATAAGTTGTAGACATAAGCTAGGGCAAACTTTGCGGTATTTAGTGACAGTGTGGAACCTCGGAATATTTGAATTAATCAATTGCTCTCTCTCCTCGGGCATTGGAACATAGGAAAATATGTTCATCAATATTCGGCCCTTATTCATACACAATTTAAATTATTTTTATTCAGCTCAGCGCGATTACATTTATTGAAATAGTGCTTATTTCAGTTTCCACGAGCATTAAAGAGCGCTATATTAATCAATTAAAGGTAATACAAATTATATAGTCATATTTTTTCGATAGTTTTCATTTGTATGTGAAATTGTAAATGAGATATAAGGCTTGTTATTTCACTCCCTAAAAAATAGGCGTCTATACCCTATAAAAATGGTTTTATCTGGCAGCCCAGCCCGATTCCTTTTTTGTGGGCTACAAATTTATTGGAAAAGTGATCTAATTTAGTAGAATTGTTTGTTTTATTTAGTTGAGAAACATACAGTTTTGACTTGTGTGAGAAAAATTTAGTAATAAGCTTTATTGCGCTCTCATTTTATAATAATTTGTGTATCTAGGAGAGTTCTATTTCCTTCCGCCCCTCAGCCGATCATGATGCGGCTTACCATTAGACTCGTGGATTCAATCGGGGCCCTAGGGAACTTTTAAGCTGGGAAACCCCGCTCTATAGTAGACCGCGAGGGGTAGATGGGGTTTGAATTGAAACCGCCCGAGTCGATACTATAGATTCCACGAGTTGGCTTTATCCTCCTATTTCACGCTAGACGTCGAGGCCGTGCCATCAAATTGACCATAGAGCCAGATAATCTAGCCTGATCCTCTGTAAAACCAGACTCTAGGCTTAGCTCAGCTTTTCTCACGCCCAATAGAGTTTCGTTAGAGTTTGGCTGGTAAAAAACAGATTGGATTGCTCCATTAGATCGAAATCCAAAGTGTATGGTGGCTAACCTAAAGCTGTTGACAATCTTATTTGTGCATACAAATATAATATTAAGGCTTAGTAGAAATTATATATATAGAGAGAGAGAGAGAGAGAAAAAGAGAGGGGGGGGGATCAATCTCAGGGGTCTCAGGTTAAGGGCCAGTTTCATAGTCAGATTGAGTACGCCCCAATAGTGCAGCCATTTTAGGGCTGAAATTGTGCTAAAATGAAAAAAACACACATACAAACAAGTTACTTTGCACATTTGCAGTACAATCCCTCTTAATAAAAATACTATAGGTTGCGGTCATGGTAGGATCTTAGAATAAATATTACTTAATTTTTATTTATTTCTGACAAAGATTTATGAATAAAATGAAAATAGTAATATTTTCAAAGTGTTGATACTATTTTATATCCTAATCAAGATTAACTAAAACAAACAAAATAATTATATATATAATACTTTTATTTGTTTTAAGTAAATCATATTTCTCGTGATTACTGATGACAATATTTCCTTATTTAAATAATATAATCAAGATTGAGTTTTTAACAGTTAATTTTGTAGATAAAATATTATGTCGAGACTTTGAAAAGAAAAACGTTAACTTAATGTTGGGGCCTCCAATTTTGTACAGCCCCGTGGCCTCTACACTTCTAAATACGGCCCTGCCGGAACCAGTGGGTACGCGGACATCAGACGTCACTCTAGTGTTGTCTGGTTTGCCGGTGATCGTGAGGTCGGGGATATAGTCCTAGCTGGGTGTACTGAGGTGGTTTCTCCTATACTTTATTTATTTATATTTATTTTAGCACCGCGTCTTACTACCCGTTCGGGTTATACGCTTTAAGTACTAACTACTCTAATGGATTAGAAATTGGGGAGGTTGAATTAGAGGAAGTGAACCCGCATTTGCGTGGAGCGAGAGTGGAAAACCATTTAGGAAAAACCACCCCCAGTTCACCGGACCGAGATTCGAACCTCGATCTCCCCGTCCTCAGCAGTCGAGCAGCTCAACACGACTAACGCGTTAGCCAACTACGCCACCGAGGCGGGTTTTTCCCTATACGTCTTCACACTTTTTATCAACGTAAATTTAGGCGCATTTAATCTTTTTTCTACCTTATTCACCTCTATTCTCTTAGTGCTGTCAAATTTGGATAGCTAGGTTGGGTGGTTAGACGTGGTACAAAAATAAAACTAATACCTGTTCCAAAAAAACAAAACAATACTTGTGCAGGGCCTATTGAGGTGAAAATTACGGATGGAGTTGAACCAGGGTCCCTCACACTTGTAATTGACTTTCTCATACCACTATGCCATGTTACTGTTCGGTTTGAAACACCTGAGGTTTCTCGGATAGAGGACAGACTAAGTGACATAATACCGCAGTCCTACCGATAACTAAATATTTGTTCATACCGCGAGACGTCTATGCACACACAGTGGTTAATAGATCCTATAGGGGCCCCTCATTTCCTTCGGTAGAACTTGTACTTACCCATCCGACGTGGCCGACTTTCTCGAGTCTTTCTGCGAGTACTGCAAGCCGTTTCACCAATGTGGGTATCGGGTGAAAGCTGGAATGATTGTTTGTATCCTGTAAAGGAGTTACGACCAGCAGAGTGGCCATAGTCGTTGGTTAACACTCCTGTCTCTAAAGTGTTCTATAAAACCCATTAGAGCATGAACACTGTGGTTTTCAATCTCATCCCCACGCCAAGTGTTGGTATATTCCCTCTAAAGGTACTCACTTAACCCCTAACCATCAATTAAGTCGTTAATATCCCCTTTGCATTGACCGCTGGCCCCTACTAATTAATAAATGCATAAATGGCATGATGCAAAACTTGTTCACGGTCACACAAAGTCTATTGTATTTTGAGACAAAATTTTCCAAAATTGACTATCAGTAAAATACCCCTAAATGATTTTTTTTTTCTTCAGACAACAAGTTCACTGTTATTTGTCATGTAAAATTCTCCCCAGATACCTATTTTTAACAAAATCATTTAACCCATATTTACGAACTATTTCAAATTTTTGAAAATCAGTTACGAATAAGCTATACTTAAAGGATTTTTTTCCATAAATATCAAGAGCTCAATATTAATTTGATTTAAATTGATCCTTAGGTATACAATTTAAACAAGATAGTCCAAACCATTTCGAAAAAAACAAATCTAATTTGAAAATATTATTTATCATTAAAATACGATTAATTTTAAATCTAAAGTTAAAACCATGATTTCGCATCAAAGTATTACGACATAACATTGAAATATCAAGTTAAAAAAAAATCATAAAATAGATAGGCCTAATGGTAAGACACTTTTTTTTTTAGATAAAAGGTCAAGTCCATAATAATCTATAGGCCGTAAATGTTCCAAAATTATAAAGTATAACGTGTATACATTTAAACTTACTCTAAGTCAATGGTTCTCAAACTTCTTAGTCACACGGACCCTCTAACCAGGGAACAGCTGATTCGTGGACCACTTGATGTAGAAAAAATGATTAAAATAACGATAGTGATAAATTTATAATATATTATAGGAATAAATTAGTTACAATATATTTTTAATGTAAATATAATTACAATATAAATTAAAATAAAATAAATGTAGGTATTATATTTGTACATTTTTAGATATAATAATTTTTTAAATAAATATCAAAAAGAATTGCAATAAAAATGAAAAGAAAATGTAACATATATTATATTTGTACATTAATAATCACTGATAATGTATGTGAGGAATAAAACTGCTTGTGTGACTTAAAATTTCGTTTAAATCTGTAGTAATTTTAGTGGCCATCTACTTAAGACTCCTTTCACAATAAAACGAATTCATTTCACATTTTTCATACCAAAAAAAGCAAAAAAAAAAAGGCTTAATTGAACAATTTAGTTGTTGGAAAAGGCATCAAATATTTCAATGCTTTTGCTGAAAGTTCTTTGTGCTGACTGACGAAAAAATTAATATAAAAATTAATTTACAAATTCTTCCCTCAAAGATGTGGGCTCAAGGAGGGTGACCAAACCCCCACTTTTAGGCCTCACTTTCTCGCCGGGCTATTAATATGGAAGGCATCTCCATTGTGTTTAGTACATACCAGGGATTTACCCTTTTATATACAATTTTATAAGATATGTTTATGTAATATTATTATTATTATTATTATTATTATTATTATTATTAGCACCGCGTCTTACTACCCGTTCGGGTTATACGCACTTACGCTAATGTGTAATGGTAGGGTGATTGTGAGATGAAATGGAGGACCTACAGTTTAACGTGGAATCCGAACCACGGTGGAGGCCTGGCATTCCCCACATTCACAAGATGTCTTGTCAGAGGTGAAGGAAGGGTTTGGCAATCAGATAAATCTGTGCCGGGACCGAGGATTGAACCCCAAACCCCCAACACAGAAGTCTGACACCTTGCCCCTAGACCACCATGTCACCTACAGGGTATGTACCTTATCATTATGTATCATTCTCCACTCCCCAGTAGCCTAATCCGACTGAATATTTATTTATTCATTTATACAATCAAACTACAATTTTTTTAGTTATATTAATATTATTATTTGACAGCGTCTGTGGTCTTTAATTCAGAGCTCCTGGCCACAGGGTACGGGGTTTGATTCCCGGCACTTCCAGAATTTTTCTGAGAATCAGTGGGTCTGGTAACAAGGTCCAACTCAGTCCCTTGAGGACAAATGAGGAGCTACTTGACTAAATAAGTAGCAGCTTCAGTCTAGAAAACTGAGATAAACGCCCGGAGGGTTCATTGTGTTGAACACATGACAACCTTTATGTGTAAATAATGTCACTATCATCGCTATAGGTGGCAGTTGATCAGTCGGTATAGCTATATTGTGGAATTATATCATGGAGTTTATTATGTTTATAATAATAATAATAATTATTATTATTATTATAAAATAAAAAAATTAGTTCTTATAGATGTGCCGGGACAGGTGGAATTTCAAGTTTTATTGTTAAAGGCTGTGCCAGCATTTTTAGCCCTTTGTTAGCTTATATCTTTAACATTAGCCTGTCAAATAAAAGTTTTCCTCTTACATGGAAACAATCTGTTGTCATACCTATTTATAAAAAAACTGATTACCAAACCCTTCCTTCACCTCTGACAAGACATCTTGTGAATGTGGGGAATACCAGGCCTCCACCGTGGTTCGGATCCCACGTTAAACTGTAGGTCCTTCATTTCATCTCACAATCACCCTACCATTACACATTAGCGTAAGTGCGTATAACCCGAACGGGTAGTAAGACGCGGTGCTAATAATAATAATAATAATATATGAATATTAACTAATTATGATATTGTGTTAGGGATGAGTGAGGTTGAATTTATAGGAAGTGTACCTGCATTGGTGTGGAAGGAAAGTTGAAAACCACTTAGGAAAAAGACTCCCTTATTAAGCTACACCAGACCGGGATTAGAACCCTGTCTCCCCATTATCGAAAGTTCAGTATATTGTGAAAGTGACTTAGTCCATTCGACCACCTAATTGGGCTACACTCCATAAGCTATGTGAGTATGTGAAGGTTCAAAATCTCAAATTCAAATTGAGCAAAGATTCGTTTTTGATTCGAAATTTCGAAACCTTACACTTCAAATATTCTAAGTACTTTAAATTTAATATCCAGGTACCAGGTTCATATTCAGTGGAATGTAGTTCAAATTTCAAATTCAAACTTATGAATAGTTTAGTTTTTTATAGAAAATAACATGGACCTGTTATTAAAATATCTTACAAAATTTGGTCATAATATTTCAGGTCAACCATATGGCTGTAATTACATTTCAATTTTTCATTTTAATGGATCAACCCACATTATATGTCTTACCATAGAAACTTGCGAATTCGTCCAGTCATTGTCTAAACAGGGTTCTTATTGAACCTATTTTTTTATCAACTCAATTTATAAAAGTAGATAGAATTTAAATTAATGTCAAATTGGAATTAAATTTGAAAAAAAATAAATTTATGAAATAATTGATTCAAATAGTTTCAAAACCGTACAGTAATATACGATTTGAATTCCGTTTAAGCTAGTGAGCAAAGATTCGATTTTGATTCGAAAGTGAAAATCGGGCTTATGGTTATGGTAGAATATTGTTGATTTTATTATGTATCAAAAAATAATATTATTTATCAAACATATATATTGTCCTATATAGGAGGATTACCACAAAAAAAAAATCTCAAATTTATTGTCAAACATAGCCTTTACTCAAATGACTTTTGAAAAATTATTTTAACTCGAGTATGGCGAACATGGTTTAAATTTCCCACCGTTTCAATATCTCTTTTGATCTTATGCTTTGAGCTTATGTTCTTTTTCCAAGCTTTGCCCTAACTCTCAAAACTCACTTGGTTTTTAAAACCCCCGCTTGAATTCAAATCTCCCGCTCTGACGTAAGTTATCTTGAATTACCTATAATTCTGCTACTGGAGCGAAAAATAGGGGAATAAGTAGATTGGAAGTAATAGTGTAAAGTCAATCACACCAACTAAAAAAAACACTAAAAAACAAGGGCAATGAAAGATGAAATTGGTAATGTTAGGTAGCACGAGCACATTTGAACAGAGTATGTCCAATAGTTATACGCATGCGCGAACACTTTAAAAAGGGAAAATACATTGAAATCTTGATCGCAATTGTAACGAAGAGAGATAATTTGTTTAGATTCATTTTCCACAAGCCTTTTGATGATATTCTTATAGTCTATAAATAAAATGAAGAAACAAAACATATATTAAATTTCTCTTTTTGGAAAATAAATGATTCTTTTCTTAATTTTTAGTGAAAATAAATATTTTCTCACTTAACCTTTCAGCCCTATCTCTAGGCTCTAGCTAGCGAAGGTAATCTTTTCTAAAGTCGCGTGGAGGCGATAAGAGTTGGGTTAAAAGTACTACAATTTTAGTTATCATTGTATTAATATTAGTAAATTTATTTTATTTTAATCATAAAAATGTTAATTTAACATTTTAAATTATTGTTAATTAATATCAACATACAGGCTGCAAAATCATTGTAACTGCGGTACTTTCCGTATGCAGGGGTTCACATTTCAACTATTTAATCACTCTCAAATAATTTCAATAAATTATTATGGTTATTAAAATGTAAACTTAATAAGTTTAAATTTTAGTATAAAACTGTTGGACTCATTTACACAAAAGTTAAGTAGATTGAGAGATAGGCCTAAATCAAAAGCCTATACACATTACAATAGTAATAAATACTAGGATGCTTTATAAATTGGGGAATGATTTATACATTTATAAACGGTTGTATTTTCTTTGTTGTAAAATGCTCTATTTGTCTTTTATTTCCGTTTTTTTAAACATTACTGTTCTCATTAAGCTTTTCATTTATTTGTGAACTCTGAAATGTTTAAATGCGGAACCGAACTTCCTTTTGCATAACATAGAGTTAGTCATAAACACATTCAATAAACAGAACGCTAACGGTTTTCCGTCAAAGTGCAGAATGCATTCACCTCATTATTTTATATTACCTCTCTCTCTCTCTCTCTACAAGTGCCTCTAGGAAGAGTAAAGCGTTCACTGACCTAGCTTAACATGAAGTTAAAAAAAATAATCAAGTGCCAACGGTTGTGCGCAGCTGCGCTGTACCGTGTGCGCAAGAGTTGGGACGTCGCAATATACAAATTGTTGGGATAGGTCGGCTTCAGTTGCAACGCTCTACGCCTCTCGACACGTTTATCAACAATATTTTACTAGGTGCGATTATTTTTTATTTCTTTTTGTTTAATTTTCTACATAAAAAAGAGAAGGTGAGTACTGATAAAATAGTTATTAAAGTAGGCTACTTAAGTCTTATTGTCTTGGTTATTGGGTAGTTAAAATATTAATGTATTATTGAGTTGGCATATTTTGAACCATAAATGTTAAATACACAACAATTAAATATAATATTGCAAAAGAAACACATTTTATGGTAGATTGCATGTATTTTGTAGATTACTAATTTAGTTTAGTGTTAAATTTTTTTTTGTTTTTAATTTATGTAATTTATTAAACTATTGATGATAAAATTTAAAAAAAATTATATGGTTTTGTTGGCTAAAGGTAAGTTATAATTAAAATGGTCTATTTTTGGGCAAACATTATTGTTTGTTAATATTGATTATAACTGGAGAACTTATCTAGTCTATGATGATTTTAGACTATTATTATTTTTCGTTTAATATATATACATTTTTATTTTTTTTGCGTGGGCGTGAAGAGATTGCTTTGCGGTACGTTGACCAATCTTGGCCGGGGTTTATTCCAGCGCAGACATGGCGGAATCTCTCTTGTCTGTGAGTACTGGAGGTCAATGCTTCTTACAGTGGGTGTTGGGTGAGGCTGGGTGGTGGGGTGGGTAGTCCTATCGGCCAGGGGGCCGGGGCAAGGGGCTCCAAGGAGGTCTGGAGGGCATCTCACTAGCGCAGCACAGCGACTGATAAACGAATTAAGGCTTTAAAAAAACATTACCTCTAAATTGATAATAATCTAATCAAGTTTTACTGGTTTTATTAAATATAAATATGTATTTCTCGATCACATGTCAAAGGTTTATTAATGTATATAGAGAAGAATTCTGACGGGAAGAACAGTAACTTACAATTAAATTGTTAAATAAAACTACTTTAAAACATTTATACGTCAAGTATTATTATTATTATTAGCACCGCGTCCTACTACCCGTTCGGGCTATAAGCAATTGTACTAATGTTTAAATGTATTAAGAAGAATAAGGTTCACTACAGAAGAGGTGTGCACAAATTTTAGTAGAGGGTAAGTGGAAAAACATTTAGGAAAAAAAAACTTCAGTACATCCGACCGTGATTCGAACCTCTATGGTCACGTCATCGGCAGTCAAGTCCATTTCGAGAGTGACGCCTTAGACCATTTTACCACCCAAACGGGCGAGGTTGTTTTTTTATCACCGCGTCTTACTACCTGTTCAGGTTATACACATACATGATAATAATTACTCTAATGGGGCAGGGGTGAGGAAGGAAGGATTAAGAGGTAATGTACCCGCATTTGCGTGGAAGGTGAGTGAGAAGCCATTTAGGAAAAGTCATCTTCGGTAGACCCATCCTGGTATTTGAATCCTGATCTTTCCACCATCAGCAGGCCAGTCTAGCACGAGTGTGATGCTTCAGACAGGCCAACAATTTAGCTCAGTCGGTAAGCGTGTCTGTATACTCAGCTAAAGGTCCCAGGTTCAATTCCCTGCACGGTAGAAAACTTTATCATTAGTGAAATGTGGGTTTCTTCTTTCTCAGTAATGAATTAATGGCCGGGGGTTGGGTCTGTTCTAGATTTAAATTATTATTATTATTATTATTAGCACCACGTCTTACTACCCGTTCGGGTTATACGCACCTGCGCTAATGTGTAATGGTAGGGTGATTGTGAGATGAAATGGAGGACCTAAAGTTTAACGTGGAATCCGAACCACGGTGGAGACCTGGCATTCCCCACATTCACAAGATGTCTTGTCAGAGGTGAAGGAAGGGTTTGGTAATCAGATAAATCTGTGCCGGGACCGAGGATTGAACCCCAGCCGCCAGCATAGAAGTCTGACACCTTACCCTTAGACCGCCAGGTCACCTACTTCTAGATTTAAAATAGTTTTTAAGTCATGTAGTGATATATTGAGTCGTTTCTTAAAGTGCAAGTTAAATACATCAAATAAAAGTAAAATGTTGCATTAGACCGTTCGGCCGCATGCAGCCTAGTGGACCACTACACAAACACACACCTTTGCTGAGGGTCACGAATGTTGGTGTAATGACTGGAACCTATCAAAACGTTTCTGTTTTATAATTAGTGGAAGCAATTGGTTTTAATAACGTATGATTGCAGCGTCATGACGTGGGCACACAGCCGAGGACAAAGTCCATCACTCCTTAACGGTCCGTCCCACACCGATTAATCAGGATATTACTGTAGATACAAGATATTACTGTAGATACAAGATAATTCTCAAACAAAAAAAACGTATTCAAGTGCGGTTTTCTGTATCCTTCACTTGACCAAAGTGAAATTGAGATCAGTTTAATATAATATAATTTTTTTTTTTTTACAATTTTGTTGTATGCTTTTAATATGGTGAAAACTGCTTCTATGGTCACATGGTCTAAGGTGTCACTCTCGTGTTAGGCTAGACTGCCGTTTAGAGAAATTGAGGTTCGAGCCCCGGTCGGGTTTATTGATGTTTTTTCATAACTAGTTTTCCCACTCTCCCTCGACGCAAATGAGGTTACATTTGTTCTAAATTCAACCGTCCTGATCCTTAACCCACTAAGGTAGTTAGTATATATGTGTACAACCTGGCTCAATTCTATTGTTCTCTCAAGTAGAATACAGGTCACCGCTCCACGATACGTCTAGTTCAAGCTGTATTTCCTATTCAAGTTAGGTGATATCTAAGGGGTGAGACGGGCTCTTAAGTGCTAGAGCTGTTAAAATATATGCATGTTTATCTAATTATCACTATCCTAATTCCCGAGAAAGAATTGAACATGTATCACTTCTAAAATAGTTGTCTACTCTTTTGGTAGGTGGGGTAAGCCAATGGGCTGGTTATTATTGGATTTTTTTCCTGTGTTCTACGCCTTAATGCCCGTCTAAGATATAGGGGAGAATCGGTTAGTAACGGACCCCTAAGGTTTTTAAATTTAGTTTATAATTTTATTAAGTGAAAATGAGACAAATAACATGTCAATATTAAGATTATATATGTATTTATATACCTGCTGTATTAACATAGTTTATAGTAAATATTCTTCTTTCTAGATTCATTTAAGAAATATGCTTGATTCAGTTTTAAAAAGTACTGCCGGGTAGTAACAGACATAATACAATATTACAATTTTTTAATCAAATATGGACACCAAACTTCTCTTATTGGCTTAAGATGCTTTCTCACCAGCATAACATTTTTAAAAAGAGGGATTTAATTCTGTATTGACACAATTCTCGTGCACCCACCCTTGGCAAAAATCGCGTTCTACCCAATCCTCGTAAAAATGTTCATCACATATTATGCACTCGGTTTGATCTTCAATTTGTTCGCTCATAAGTTGTGCCGAAGTTTTGTTAAGTTTTATGTAGTTTTTTTTAATTGGCTTCCAACTTAGTTTTTTATCCATCCATTTTCGCGAATTGTTTTTCTTCTAACTTAGCTTTATAAGAACTTGATGTTAGTATTTCTCTCTTAGTACCACATCTTCTTCTAACATTTAACCTGCGTTCTGCAGCGACAGGCACTGGTGACACTTGTGTGATTATGGTGTGGAAAATTCCAGTTGAAGGAGTTGATGACTGTGGAGTCTTTGATGTTGAAGTTGATTGTTGTGAAGTCATGAAAGTAAATAACTGTGGAGTTGGAAGTTGTGGAGATACAGAATTTGAGGCTTTTAGAGACTCAAAAGTTGGCTGTGAATTTTCGTGTCCATAATTTGATGTGAGTGGAGTCTTAGGAGATGTTGATTGTAGATTTCCTGGATCATTTTTCAATAGCTCTATGTCTTCATAGACAGAGTCGGGAATATCTAGTCCTTGCGATGGCAAATAGTCCAAATCTGTGAATATGTTTGGATTATATGGATGTATACCTGTGCATTCAAATCCTTTTTTTAACTATATCTATTCGGTAAATTTTGGTAAAAGCATAGCTTACTAATCCAGCTACATCATAATCTATCATCCTGGAAAAAGGATTCTGTTGCATCCAAATAGCACAAGCTTCATTATATGAGGTTTTAAAAGGATTCATTATGGTCCTATCAAGTGGTTGCAATGTGTGCGTTGTGTGTGTGTGTNGTTGCAATTTGTGCGTTGTGTGGGGGGGCAAACTTAATATATGAACATTGTATTGACGTGCAAACAGAATCACGTCAAGATTCTTGTGGCTGCAGTGACCATCTAAAATGAGCAGCACATGTTCATCTTCAGTAGAATGGACACGTTTGAGGAACTCTTGAAGCAGCTTCAGGAAAATTTCACCAGTTATCCATCCACTAGTTTGAGCTGCAAACAAACTTCCAGGGGGTGCACCAATCATGAGGCGGTTGTTCATCCTCTGCTTAGGAAATATGAAGAGAGGAAGGATAACTTGGTCTCCAGAAGCCTTTACACAAAGCAGCACAGTGACAGTACGACCTCTTTCCCCACACGTTAATTTTCCAACTGGTTTTTTTCCCTTTTATGGACACAGCCTTATAGTCATTTGAATGAACGCACGTAACTCCTGTTTTGTCTGCATTGAAAATTCTACATGCAGAAAAGGAATATTTACTTTGAAGTTGATTGAATTTGTAAAAAAACCCTAGAAACCTGAGGTTTGTTGAAATCAACTAATCGTTGCATGCTAGTAGATTCAGCGGTTCTCAATGTGGTCTTAGGGTGTCGTTTCATAAAATCATAGTAGAAGTCCTTATCAGCACATTTTTTTTCCTTGCTGAAGCGGTGATCAAGTTTCAAGGCTTCGGCCACATCGAAAGCCACCTTCCCAAACTTCTTACGACTCAGTGGCATCAAACGGTTATCAAGGTCTTTAATGTGTGCTACAAGAGCTACTAAAGAGCTTTTAGGAACAGCGTATGTATTTGCCACCTGTCTCACTGTCATAGTGTTAATTAAAACTTTCTCTACAGCTAATTTCATGTTCTCCTCGTGCCACTTCCCACATAAGCCTACTTTTTCCTTTTTATTTAATTTAGAAATAGTGTAGAATTCCAAAATTGGTTGGCTACCTGAAAGAAAAAGTTCTATGAATAGCCAAATATATATATACTCTACCTAATTTGAGTAATCCTAACTAACCTAAAATTAGGTGTTTTATTTGTTGTTAATGTTGATAAAAACTTTGTGGCATCCCCTAGTTTGTCCGGTACTGGAAGAAAACCACTTGTCTGATACTAGCCAATCTGTATGGCAATAAAATAATGGTAGTCATTATGATAATATTTTCTTTGTTTACCAAATAAATATTATAACCTATTCATGAGTTTACCCTTTACCTTATATCCAATAAACAAACTAATTGTAATTACCGTGTGAGAATGAGAAAATGTAGTTGAAACAAAGAAACAAAGCAGATAAATTACACAAACACTCGTGGGAACCGTACGGCTCAAGGGCGCGCCCATAGATAAAATATAGTATAGATCGATATCTCCCATGTATCAAGTATTAACAGTTTTCAGCGCTACCAGTGGTTGTAGGTGATACTAAAAGTCAAACCAGCCCATTAGCGCCACATTCAAATGTATTGTTGGCGTTTTTTTGCTTGTAATAATTGCTTTCAAATTACTAACTAAAATGAGGACTAATGCCATGTGTGTAGGCTATATATATATATATATTATTTCATTTTAAATATTTAAACATATATTTTATCAGTAGTTAGTAAGAAGTATATAATTTTATATATACATTTATATAAATATTATAATAAATTATAATATATTTATATACTTCTTAATAACAACAGACTAAAAGCATTAGTTTCTATGTCAACCAAGTAGATGCATTTAAACCCAAATGGGGAGATACATAAATATAAATAAAAAATAAGTGTACTTCATAAAAATTTGACTTAGGGCTTTTTGCCCCTCTTGTCGTAAATTCACCTAAAAATTATAGCTATGACATTTATTCACTAAATTAGTTGGAATAAAGTGTAGGGTCTGCTTACTAAAAAAATACCTTAGGCGAGGGCTTTTGCTCACCTAAAAATTATATATGTGATTTCTTCACCAAAATAGTTCATATAAAATGAACTTTATACAAATTTAACTTTGGAGGGACTACTGCACCCGTGGACATAACTCCTCACCTAAAAATGAATGAGAAGATTTTTGGTAGAATAATTCGGGTAAGGTGTTCTGTAGGGACAGTCGGACACACACAAACATATGAGCCATATTGGTGATGAAGACTACTTTCTTACTAACAAATGACTATTACATCGCCATCTCAGTTTCCATGGTAATCATTTGTGGTGGGGATGTAGGGGACGTGAGAAAAGCCCAGTGTCTTTTTAGTTTTTGTATAAAAACTTTTTTGAACCAAATAAAAAAATGCTTCAGTATAAGCATACGAGTTAATTCTTCTTTACATGGTGATACCAATAGTTTTTTTAATATTTCTCAAGAGAACAACGGCATTATCAAATAAACTTTTTAAATGAATGTAAAAGTTTGTGAGATAATGGCTTCATTTTAGTTACAGCTATTCAACAACAGCTGTTGATAGTACTATGTGAAAACAATTTCAATCCATGTTTCTACTGAAGCAAGATTTTATTTATTTGGGTAAAAAAAGTTTTAATACAAAAAATAAAAAACACTGGACTTTTCTTGCACCTCCTACACTCCCCCCTCCCCCCCTTGAACACATAAAATAATGTAATATGTAACCATTCTGAGGTAGTATGTGCCCTCTACATTTTGATTATTTTGCAATTTTATAGGTATCGGGGGTCTTGTTCCTGCCTTCAAGCAGGTAAAAGGTGTAATATGTAATTTTTTTGAGGTAGTAGCGGCAATTTCTCTAGGTACTGTATTTTAACGATTAATGAATTATTATTATTACTATTATTATTATTAGCACCACGTCTTACTACCCGTTCGGGTTGTACGCACTTACGCTAATGTGTATTGGTAGGGTGATTGTGAGATGAGATGGAGGACCTACGGCTTAACGTGGGATCCGAACCACGGTGGAGGCCTGACATTCCCCACATTCACAAGATGTCTTGTCAGAGGTGAAGGAAGGGTTTGGAAATCAGATAAATTTGTGCCGTAGCCGAGGATTGAACCCCGGACCCCCAGCACAAACGTTTAATGGAGAATGAAAATAAGACCAAAGCATGTTTTCTCGATACTATTGTATTTGTTCACTAAATGGGCTCTATTACTACAATTTTACATAATTCAGAATGTAGAAAGAGTCACTATACACATCTAATCACTCAGAATGGGGAAAGAGTCACTAACTACTAAAACTAATTAAAAATAAAATAAGTACAAAGCCGAACACCCAGAGCACCTGTTAGGGATTCAAACATTCATTCGGGCTTCAGAGATTGCCTGACTTGAGACTATTCTTGTTTTTAAAATTAATATCTAGATCTCAATAGTGATAAATAAAAATAAGCTTTCAGTCGGGGTGTCGTGGTGTAATTTTGTCGGAGACTGAGCGCTGCACGTAGACTTTGTAAGTATACCCCACTTACCAGGGCCATCCATGGGGGGAGGGCTCCCCCCCCCCATCAAATTATTAACTTATCAGTGTGTTCATAAAATGAAAGTTAAATTCTTTATTAATATTGTTCACCTTCAGGCTNCCCCCCCCCCCCAATACATTTTTGGTTACGGCAGTGCCTTCCACCCAGAGTGTTATGTACAACCACACATACGTTATAAACTATTTTGAAGAGACCCTACAATATTGCATTGCTAAGTCTAGTAAGATACAAGGCTGGTTTCTTCTCTCCACGATTTAGCTATTCAAAGTTAGATTTTTTTTAAATAATACAATTGGATTAAATTAGATATACAAAAATATTAAAATTGTAATAAGTTAAACAAATAATTAAATCATGCAAATACAAAACTATACTTCAATATTTTAATATGATCTAGTCTGCTAGTGGCATCAAATATAAAAGATAGAATAATACTAATAAATATGAAAAAGTAAATCATGTAAAATCATTTAAACATATTCCGCAAAGCTTATTGAGTCTAAATAAATTTTGATCGACTGATTTGCTAAATTAGTATAAGCAATAATAGCATAAATACACTCTGACAACCATCACGAGAACTGCATGATCCGTCTAGAGCAACACCTTGCCATTTCTTATGAATGGGTTTTATTTATTTTTTCTATTTTATTCAGAGTATTTAATTTTCCCTTCTGAACCTCAGGTTTTTCTTTTCCTTTGTCCACCGGCCTACTAGGCCTGTCGTGGCCTACACCTGGGTAGCAGGGCTGCCGCCTACAGGTTCCCAGGTAAACCTTATTGTGGTGGTAGCCTTCACTCACTGAGGCTGCAGGTGCTGACAATGACTCAGCTCTTCGTCCCCAACCCTCATACAACCAGCCCACCAAGCTGGGAGCCAACTGGCCAGGCCCTGACCAGCCTCCTGTCGCTCGTCTGCCCCTGACCTGGCTTCCGTTGGGGTTCTAACCAACCACCACCAGGCTGCTCAGGCCCCGGGGTACACCACTCGGCGGTGAGGACAGGAGTGAGTAGGAGAGGCTAAGCAGGGCCCACTAGGTAGGCTCCTTGTATTGCGCATCACTTTCCCATTTATAGAATGGTGGAGAGATAGAGGAAGATGGAGAGATTTTACCAAGCGGACCCGGCCACAGGCTGGAAAAAGTTGATGATGATGACTTTATGAACCAACTGATTATATCAGCACACTACTTCTAAACTATCTAGAATCTATACCAGTCACACCACTCATTCCTCGGCCATTAATGTATTCACTATGAAAGAGTGTACCTACACTTCACCAATGATACATTTATCGGCCATGCCGGTAATCAAACCCAAGACCCTTAGCTTGGCAGGTAGACACGCTACCGACTGAGCTATGGCGTTGGACCTAATGGGATCCAAGTTTTCCTTTGCCTCTGAATGAACTGGAATAGAACGTTGAAATATAATAAAACAAATAGGAAAAATAGGTATTCTACTTAAATGAAATATTATTGTCATGCAGTAGCCTACCGGACTAAACATAATAGCAGTCAGCTGATAAATAAAATAAACTTTCTTAGACTATGGCATTGGGAACTCGAAAATTCATTGCCACATTCACATAAGATCGCCACCTATCCCTATCCTAAGTTAATTCTATCCAATCCGCCTCACTACGCCCTATTTCTTTCAGGTCCATTCTAATGTTATCCTCCCATCTTCGTACTGTAAATAAAATAAACTAGGCTAAAAAAACTTTTACAATAAATATATTTATAGCACATTTTGGGTAGAAAACGCCTACACAGTATTTTGAGATAGTCGAATTTAAAAAAAACAGAACCAAGCAGCGTCATAAATTAAGCCTATATCTATCACAAAAATATGGTAGCCATTAGAATATTCAAGTTGTGAGATTAAATATTTATTTCCGAAGATGATTAAAATGCCTCTTTGACATATTCATGGCCTCTTGGTTAGGTACTACTGCTTGTCACTATATACAGGCATGATAACTTAGCATGAAACTAATAAGAAGCCCTATCTATTTAATTCAAATTTTCATGAAGTTGTAAGGTTAGGTTAGATTTGGTTAGTTCCGTTTACTTATAAATATTACAATTATTTAACATTTATTTTTAGAATTATATATATACAAATATATTTGAGGCCTTTTTTTAAGTTGGAAGTTCTGAAAATCTATTATTTTAGTGGGCTATTTGGAAAACATTTTGGTTTGGATTGACTGCTGAAAAGTATTTCTTGGTTTACAAAGTAGGAATTATGTGTCGCTGTGCATAATATAGTGAATAACAAGAAATACTTTGTTGATCCGTCAACTGGAACATATGGGCTAACTTAATAGGGTTTAGATTGGGCAAAGTTAAAAGATTTTTGCAGGGGCTTAGACCTTTTGCAGTTAATTGAAGAACACATTATTGATCATGTGGTTGGACATTTACACTTTCTCCGAAATTCTAACTTTTCAGGAAATCCTAAGGCCTAAGATTATGGCGGAATGATATACTGTGAAATAGGTGATTCGTGCGAATATTTTCTAAATTATTGTTTTGTCTTAGTCTTATTATATAGATTGCTGATACTTTTTTGTCTGATAAGAATAATACCCAATGTACTAGTACTCTTTCACTGCCATTAGTACTTTTATTTAAATGTGGGCACACATATTTACTAAAGTCCGTATCACACGAGACTAGCTAGTACTTGAAATACAGTGTACAATCTAACGCGTCATCATCTAGCGTCGTGTGAATCAGAACAATTATACTGGTTCTGCCACCTGGTACTTGCTACCATACTAGTTGTGAGGATAGAACAGGCGCTATTTTCGTACTCCTTTCGACACGAGTCTGTGTAATTCAACCAATCAATGCGCGCTGAGACTGTTGTGTAGATAAATAATATAAATGACGCCAACATGGTCATCGGATGTGATTTTGTTGTTGGCAGAAAATTATTCTAAACATCCTTGTTTATATAATACCAAATTGCCACAATATGACAATATATTTTATATATATAGATTTAATTTAAAACATGTCATCTAAAAACGACAAACTGTGTTCCAGACCCAATTTTAATCTAAATAAACTTGATAGCATGCCAACCTTGGGTGGGTTTTTTTAGAATACAAAGTGTGCGTAGGCCTAAAAAAGAACATTTGTGAATCAAGGATACTGTACTTGGACACCCATTGGCTTAGGGGCTTCTGACCACATCGTAAATAAATGAATACAAATTTAGGGAGATACTAAACGTTAGTGTCACCCCGAATGTATCTTACCTAGCCTCAGAATGTATCATATTTAGCATCCCGCGACCATTATTTCATCTTTCCAGCCAGTCCCGTGTCCATATTCTTTTCCTACGTTCCCTCTCACAATTTTCAATTTCTTAATTAATAGTTAATGCAGCTGCTGCACCCTAAATTAATCTCTGACGTTCCATAAATATTTGCACTAGAACCTACTACCAAATCAGCAGCGTGTGAATTCTCTAGTCCTGTTTCCATTGTACTAGCTAGTATACAGATATCTAGTCGCTAGCTAGCACATTTGAATTCTAGTACAAGCAAGTGTCGTGTGATAGTAGCTTAAGGCTGTATCCGAATAGTCAAGTACACTTGACTTTATGACTGTACACTTAACACGCACTTGAGATCAAAGACTGCAACAGACTATTCGAACGGCAAAATATCCTTTTCACACCCTAAAGTCTGCAGTGCTGCTTCCCGCGAATGATCTTAGAAACTATTTTGAACGCCAACTATCAGCCCGAGATAGTGTAGGCCAATTACAGATTTGTGTTGACTTGCAGTATCCCCGTGACTTCTTTGGTGCTGACTGACAGCTCACAGCTGACTTCTGATGGTTTTGAAAAGTTACCAGACCAAATTTTATATCCTTTCGCTGAACCAAATGATCTGCAACAATATGTGTTTAGCAGCTGTCACTTCTGACAGTCAGAAATTAGGTATATACCTAAATGTTGACTGTCAGAAGTCAGCTGTGAGCTGTCAATCAGCACCAAAGAAGCCGTGGGGTTACTGTAGCTAACGGCAGTTTACTGAAAAATGATCTGTCCGATACTAGCCGCTGTCCGATACTATACACCTCTCCCCTACGCATATCTACTATTAAGGGATAGGGTTGAGGAAGCTAGAATTGAGGGAATGCATCCTCCTCTGCGTGGAGGGAGAGTGGGAAAACATGTATGGTAAAACACCCTCAGTGTACTCGGATAGTATTTGAAGACCTAACTACCGGTCACTGGAAATCAAGTTGATTGTGAGAGCGACGCCTTAGACTGAGCAACCATTGATGTAGGTCTCTCAGCGCTGTGGGAGCCAATATCTAGAAACAACTTTCACACAACGACCTCTAAAGAAAGATTTCGGAGTGTGGCAATCCTCTTTGATGAGATCTCCGCGACATCTCATACATATTGCATATACAGGATAACATTTTAGAACGAAGTTCAAGGGATATCTAAAAAAAATAATTGAAACATCCAAAATTAGAATAAACCATTTTGACGAGTATCTAGACCTAGACAGCTGGTATACAATAAATCAATACCCTCAAACTATGCCAACTTCAGATGACAATCTCAGCATATGAGGTGGTTTAATAAAGATCGTGGTGACCTGGTGGTCTAGGGGTAAGGTGTCAGACTTCTGTGCTGGCGGCCGGAGTTCAATCCTCGGTCCCGGTACAGATTTATCTGATTACCAAACCCTTCCTTCACGTCTGACAAGACATCTTGTGAATGTGGGGAATGCCAGGCCTCCACCGTGGTTCGGATTCCACGTTAAACTGTAGGTCCTCCATTTCATCTCGCAATCACCCTACCATTACACATTAGCGTAAGTGCGTATAACCCGAACGGGTAGTAAGACGCGGTGCTAATAATAATAATGATAATAATAAAGATCGTTAAGTTAGGTTTGAAATAAGTACAAATTCGAAAAAACTAGCATTGTATAGGCTTCAAATTATTCAAATATTTCCTTCTAAAATTAAAATTAAATGTCATTTTTTTACTATTGATTTAAATAGAAATTTCATGGAGAATTATGGTGAGTTCAAACTATACAAATTTTTCAAATTAACCTACTAAAGCACAATAATATCACCCCACTTTTATTTTTAGCAAAGACAAATTATCTAGTTTTATACAGAGCTTATGAGTAGTAGGCTACCTTTTTGGGCCTCAATCGACTTAAGAACTTATCAAATGTCCCACGGTCATCCATAGTTTCTCCATTTTACTTTTGCTTTGCTTTTCCTTTATACATCTTATATTTATTTCTTGAAATAAATCTTTCCTCAAATAATTATGTCCCCACTATTCTAGAAAAATAATAGAATCTCACTACTAAACTATTTAATTTTTTTTAAACATTATTGATCGATTATGACCAATCAAAGTTATTTTGGTAACTAAAATATTAATTGAAAGTACTTGAAATATTTGCCAACTTAGAAGGCACAAAGATCGATGTATAAGAGCGTTTTAATTTTCTTACACGATTGACTGAAAATTGCCTCGAGATCGACCGATCAATCTTGATCTACCAGTTGCCAACCCCGGGTCCAACATATCACTCTCGTTTTGGACTAGATTGCATGTGATGGTAAGATCGGGGTTCAAAATCCGGCAAGATATTCTGAGTTTTTTTTAATATAAATTACTTCCCTCCTTCTCTCTCTCTCTCTTCACTCAAATGAGGGTACTTTCTTCTAGAATTCTACTTTTATTATCCCTAATCTATTAGTGTTATTTATTTATATGGGCCTATAAACCCTGGAACTGTTTTCACACCAACGAGTCCCGAATCGAGTCGAGTCTGACTCACCAATTGAGACAAAGGGCCAGTTTCATAGTCAAATTTAGTACGCCTCAAGTGCGGCGCTACACTAAGTTCATGACGACACCTACCTAAACCAGAATGGAATGGGCCAGTTTCCTACGCGAGAACGACCCATTCCATTCGAGTTCAGGTAGGTGTCGTCTTGTATTTAGTGTAGCGCCGCACTTGAGGCGTACTAAATTTGACTATGAAACTGGCCCTTATACACATTGTATTTGATAGCACGATGGAGGACCAATACCTTTCACACCGGCAAGTCGAGTCACTCCGAGTCTAGCCGAGCCTAGCCGAGTCTAGCCGAGCCTAGCCGAGTCTAGCCGAGCCTAGGTGAGTCAAAGTCCATGATGGCGGCAGATTACAGATTTCGTCAGTCCAGCCGAGTCAAGTGTTTTATTTCCACGTGCTTTCCAAGTCTAACAGCATGGACACTGGATACCTCATTGTTCTCGTTCAAGAGAATTCTTTTATTTATAACCCGTCCCATCCCAACACCGGGATAGAAATGCAGTTTACACTATTTGGAAACAAATATAAAAAACTACCGAATATGCATCGTTTCACATTAAGTGGGTAAATTCACATCAAGCGACGTCTTTTTTAGGCGTCTACGCCGGCGCCTTCATACAATTGTATTTATAAAAACTGTTAGGACTGCATCCATCTTTCACGAGTTCTTTGATCAAACTAGTGGACTCAATGACTCGACTCACTAGTGTGAAAGGCCTTGACTCTATAGAGTCAGATTGGACTCGACTCCATGAGACTCGACTCGTGACTCGTTGGTGTGAAACAAGCCTAACGGGTACTTAAACGTGTTGGGGAAAAAATGCATTATATACAATATAATAACTTGTTAGCTAGTCAAATAAAAACTGCAGTAATTGCTTTTGGCTGGGTTGAAACTCAAATTTATTTTAGGGTCACGCGTTTTAATCCCCATTGGGCATAGCCACAACTCACAGTAATTTAAGTACAGAGCTTTCGTCCGGCAAAATATTTATTTATTTAGCACCACGTCTTACTACCCGTTAGGGTTATACACCACCATCAAAATAAAATCAATGCGTGAATCACCCTCTAACACCTTCTACATACAGTGAATCCAGCCGGGATTTGAAACGAATTCTGACCTCCCAGGCCAAAGTTAAACAGGTCTTTGCTAAACCAACCCTCTGGCTAGGAATTTGGAAAATGCTACGAAGTCTTTCTCTTTCATACGTGGAATCTAATCTCGACCAAGCCAAGTACTGTTTTGTTTCTTTTTTAGTTAGTCCTCCTCATTCTATGGGCTAGTGTCATATGAGAAACTGGCCCATCCCATTCGAGTCAGGTAGGTGTCGTTTCTTATTTAGTACAGCGCCGGACATGAGAAATACCTAGTCTGACAATGAAACTGGCCCATCCCATTCGAGTCAGGTAAATGTCGTTTTGTATTTAGTACAGCGCCGGACATGAGGAATACCTAGTCTGACAATGAAACTGGCCCATCCCATTCGAGTCAGGTAAATGTCGTTTTGTATTTAGTACAGCGCCGAACATGAGGAATACCTAGTCTGACAATGAAACTAGCCCATCCCATTCGAGTCAGGTAAATGTCGTTTTGTATTTAGTACAGCGCCGGACATGAGGAATACCTAGTCTGACAATGAAACTGGCCCATCCCATTCGAGTCAGGTAAATGTCGTTTTGTATTTAGTACAGCGCCGAACATGAGGAATACCTAGTCTGACAATGAAACTAGCCCATCCCATTCGAGTCAGGTAAATGTCGTTTTGTATTTAGTACAGCGCCGGACATGAGGAATACCTAGTCTGACAATGAAACTGGCCCATCCCATTCGAGTCAGGTAAATGTCGTTTTGTATTTAGTACAGCGCCGAACATGAGGAATACCTAGTCTGACAATGAAACTAGCCCATCCCATTCGAGTCAGGTAAATGTCGTTTTGTATTTAGTACAGCGCCGGACATGAGGAATACCTAGTCTGACAATGAAACTGGCCCATCCCATTCGAGTCAGGTAAATGTCGTTTTGTATTTAGTACAGCGCCGGACATGAGGAATACCTAGTCTGACAATGAAACTGGCCCATCCCATTCGAGTCAGGTAAATGTCGTTTTGTATTTAGTACAGCGCCGGACATGAGGAATACCTAGTCTGACAATGAAACTGGCCCATCCCATTCGAGTCAGGTAAATGTCGTTTTGTATTTAGTACAGCGCCGAACATGAGGAATACCTAGTCTGACAATGAAACTGGCCCATCCCATTCGAGTCAGGTAAATGTCGTTTTGTATTTAGTACAGCGCCGGACATGAGGAATACCTAGTCTGACAATGAAACTGGCCCATCCCATTCGAGTCAGGTAAATGTCGTTTTGTATTTAGTACAGCGCCGGACATGAGGAATACCTAGTCTGACAATGAAACTGGCCCATCCCATTCGAGTCAGGTAAATGTCGTTTTGTATTTAGTACAGCGCCGGACATGAGGAATACCTAGTCTGACAATGAAACTGGCCCATCCCATTCGAGTCAGGTAAATGTCGTTTTGTATTTAGTACAGCGCCGGACATGAGGAATACCTAGTCTGACAATGAAACTGGCCCATCCCATTCGAGTCAGGTAAATGTCGTTTTGTATTTAGTACAGCGCCGGACATGAGGAATACCTAGTCTGACAATGAAACTGGCCCATCCCATTCGAGTCAGGTAAATGTCGTTTTGTATTTAGTACAGCGCCGGACATGAGGAATACCTAGTCTGACAATGAAACTGGCCCATCCCATTCGAGTCAGGTAAATGTCGTTTTGTATTTAGTACAGCGCCGGACATGAGGAATACCTAGTATGACAATGAAACTGGCCCTATGTCCTTAGAAAATGGTTTTAAGTGTCGGCTATATTTAGTGACCAGCAAGAAGCGTAGCACAGAAAACAGACCAAACACAACCACACGATACGTACGCCCACTCGGTGATGTTATTCCTAGCTTCGCAGGCTAGCTCCCGTTAATTCAGTCGCGTTGCAAGGCACATTTAGGAGGGGCTGTGAGCCCCACCCTTAATCTTATATTCCATTCACGATAGGTTTTTACCTGGATGACAGTTCGAAAATCATATGTTTAGGTTTTGGGTTGCCAACACTTGTAAAAGATCACATTTTTGTTATAAATGTAAAGATCTTTAATTACCTGTTATATATTACATTAAAAATAACGTAAGCTTAAGTTTTCTCATACTATTTCATTTTTTTAAATAATTTCTTTTTGTCCAACTCGAAACAATATTTTAAACATAATTAAAAGTACTTATTTTTCGTTTTGGAACGTTATTGATTATGTTTAATATAGTGCATACATCAATTCCTTTTAATACAGACATCGTATTTACTTGGAAAAGAGAAAATTGTTGTCATTTTTTTTACATACAATACATTATTTTATGATTATTTTATCGTATTTTGAAATATTTAACTGAATAAAGTATTTTCATCAACTGCGTGTAGGCATCATTGTAAAAAACGTGTTTACCGTTATGTTCAATCTTCTGGTTTAGATTCGTCAGTCGCCATTTTGAAGCTATGTTCGTTAGAAGTTTTTGTTAAAGTGCTGTGAATATTTTTTTAAGGGGAATAAAACTATAAATAAACTTTGTGTCCGACCTCAAATAAATATATAAATAATATTGGTCTAAATTACTGTGGTTAACTATCACATTAATATATTGCCATCTGTTTTCATTACAGTCATCCAAAGTGATAGATGTCAGCTGTTGGCGTAGTGATATATTAGGGATCACTTCTAGTAACATTTCGAGCTGTCATCCAGGTAAACTTAGCTCGTGAATGACTTATAACTAGAACCTTTCCATTAAAAGAAGCATTCAGGCTAGTCACATATTAACACTTCAAATATTTATATATTTTTAATCAGACAAGCCCTAGGCCGAGACTATGAAGCCCATTAGAATGAAAACGGTAATCTCCCTGATTTAAACTTCCTGATTTAATTCACTGTACATGAGAGAACTGTTGTCATTCGAATGAGCTTCATAGTCTCGATCCTTAGTTTTTGCTTCGTATAACCGCAAGCCCTTAGATCGGCAACAAGCTCGTTTGATATTGGATCCTCTTTCACTCAACAATCGGACAACCTTGAACAACATTGTTGGCTCCCTTTAAGATGGCACACTGCCAACACGAATTAACAGAGGTAGAGTGTTTCACTAAATTGAGAAACAAATGAGCATTTTTAGACTGTTCAGCAGTGATTACTCTCATTTGTGCTTTTTACAAGAATGTGTTTATGTAAAAATACACCTCAATTTATTACACCTGGGATATACGTTTTTTAATCACGCTAATAACGTAAAGATGAGGAAGGTAGAAATTAGAGAAAAGTATAACCGAATTTCCTTGGAAGAAAAGTGGGAAACCATTGAGAATAATAACAGCCTTAGTAGACCAAGCCGGGATCCAAACCCCTTCCTCCTGCCCGTCACCATCAAACCGAACTAGATGAGCCTAACTTTTTTTTAGCACCACGTAATATCCATTCGGGCTATATTTTTATTATTTAGCACCACGTCTTACTAACCGTTCGGGTTATACGCTTTAAGTACTAATTACTCTAATAGATTAGGAATTGGGAAGGTTGAATTAGAGGAAGTGAACCCACATTTGCGTGGAGAGAGAGTGGAAAACCATTTAGGAAAAACCACCCCCAGTTCACCCGACCGAGATTCGAACCTCGATCTCCCCGTCCTCAGCAGTCTAGCTCAACACGACTAGCGCGTTAGCCAACTACGCCACCGAGGCGGGTTTGGGTTATACCCTAATGTACTAATTACGCTAATGGTTCTAGGGATGAGTGAGGATATTTATGGGAAGTGTACCCGCATTTGCGTAGAGGAAGAGTGGAAAGCCTTTTAAAGAAAAAAAAAAACACCTTCAGTTCACCCGACCGAGATTTGAACCTCAATCTCCCCGTCATTGGCAGTAAATCTACTGCGAGAGTAGCGCGTTAGACCACGCGGCCACCGAAGCTGGTTCCTATTCGTTGAAAGCTCCCCTAGATGTTATTCAAACGATATCTCTGCACTTCAGAATCATATTTTTCATTGTCGCTAAGGATTAGATGGCCTTGAGATGACTGGGAGGTGGTTACTATCGCTATCAGTCAACGAACCCCCAGCTATTGTTTCATTGTAGAGGCAGGTACAGTTATCTCTTCTCGCGAACTTGTAATCAACAGACAGTCTTTTGTTTGTCTTGCAAACGTGCTTTAGGTGAGCTCTGAAAACAAACAAGGAGTCATGTAGGCCTACTTGGTGCGATGTTTTTCTTCTGTTGTTTCACCGCGTCTCAATACTTACTCGGGCTATAAGCTAGTGTGGTAAGGATTACGAAGGTCTAATATAGAAGAAATATACCCACATTTGAATTGAGGGAGAGAGGAAAATTATTTAGGAGTATCTCAATCAGTACATCTGAAAGGGACTTGAACCACTAAATCCCCATCATCAGCAGTCAAGCTTATTGTAAGAATAATAATAATAATAATAATAATAATAATATTTAGCACCGCGTCTTACTACTCGTTCGGGTTATACGCTTTAAGTACTAATTACGCTAATGGATTAGGAATTGGGAAGGTTGTATTAGAGGAAGTGAACCCGCATTTGCGTGGAGGGAGAGTGGAAAACCATTTAGGAAAAACCACCCCCAGTTCACCCGACCGAGATTCGAACCTCGATCTCCCCGTCCTCAGCAGTCTTGCTCAACACACTTATTGTAAGAGTGAATACCAGTGAAGCGTGTTTGATTAGTGTAATTTACACGCACTTCGTAAATATCGGCCTACATTATACAATAACATGAACTACAAACTAACTTTAGCTGGGACAGTTTGCATAACACCCATCCATAATTCCTAGTTTAATAGGAGGATCAGTCGTGTCTACGCCTCTTTCGGAACAACCTGGAATATAACTTAGGTCTCATAGTCTCATGGTCAGACTTGGTGTGGTACAATCCCAAACACACGAAGACACCTATAAGGCATTCACGAGCTAAGTTTACCTGGATGACAGCTAGAAATGTTACTAGAAGTAATCCCTAATATATCACTACGCCAACAGCTGACATCTATCACTTTGGATGACTGTAATGAAAACAGATAGTAATATATTAATGTGATAGTTAAGCACAGTAATTTAGGCCAATATTATTTATATATTTATTTGAGGCTGGACACAAAGTTTATTTATCGTTTTATTCCACTTAATAAAAATATTCACAGCACTTTCTCAAAAACTTCTAACGAAAATAGACTCAAAATGGCGACTGACGATTTTAAACCATATGATTTTCGAACTGTCATCCAGGTAAAAACCTATCGTGATTGGAATATACTTGACTCGAATGGAATGGGCCAATTTTGCCTATTTAGCTGGCCCTTTCCATTATGGTCTAGGTATGCGTCGTCTTGTGTTTGGTTTTTAGACGCACTTATGCTGGATTCACACATAAAGCCACGCTACGCTATTCTGTGCAAAAAATTTTCTCGTGTGTTTCACACAGTGAGCTGTACTACGCTATACTTTAGAAGGTTTAGTAGAGTTTTTGAAGTCTTTAAGACAACATGACCTTTTGTGAGTCTGTCCGTTGTGCGTATACACAGCACAAAACGTAGCGCGAGTGAGATGTAAAAATAGCCCGGTCCACGATTTCGCTCGCTCGCATAGCGTAGCTTAGCACGGTATAGCATAGCGCAGCATAGCATAGCATAGCATAGCATAACGTAGTGTAGCTTCATGTGTGAATCAAGCAAGAGTCTGACCATGAAACTGGCCGTTAGATTTGAGGTCAACAGTTTTGACCACTTAGCTACCAAGATGAGCACCAATTTATAACATTCTTTTTAAAGTCATTTATTTTCCGTGAACATTCTTTGTTCCAAGTTGTATTTATTTTTAAACTATGCTGACCTATAACAATGGGTTTGCAAATACAATAATATTTAGTGGGACTTAGATAAGAGGGTTTATTAATTACTTAGTTTATTAGTCAACGATAAGAAGTTAGCTTAAAGGTAATGCACCTGCAATCACGTTGATAGAGGAAGAGAAAATCAGCCAAAATTACAGGCGGAAAACAACCATGGCTTACTCTGACAGAATTTAAACATTATTATTATAATTATTATTATTATTATTAGCACCGCGTCTTACTATACGTTCGGGTTATACGCACTTACGCTAATGTGTAATGGTAGGGTGATTGTGAGATGAAATGAAGGACCTACAGTTTAACGTGGAATCCGAACCACGGTGGAGGCCTGGCATTCC